>JAVIAB010000108.1:65786595-66077300 GCA_032433765.1 Megaustenia siamemsis
TGTATTTGGCAAGAAGGAGTTACCAGACATTGCTAGCTCAGTCAATATTTGGCAAGAAGGAGTTACCAGACATTGCTAGCTCAGTCAATATTTGGCAAGAAGGAGTTACCAGATTTTGTTAGCTCAGTCAATATTTGGCAAGAAGGAGTTACCAGACATTGCTAGCTCAGTCAATATTTGGCAAGAAGGAGTTACCAGACTTTGTTAGCTCAGTCAATATTTGGCAAGAAGGAGTTACCAGACTTTGTTAGCTCAGTCAATATTTGGCAAGAAGGAGTTACCAGACTTTGCTAGCTCAGTCAATATTTGGCAAGAAGGAGTTACCAGACATTGCTAGCTCAGTCAATATTTGGCAAGAAGGAGTTACCAGACATTGCTAGCTCAGTCAATATTAGGGAGTCTGTAGACATTGCTAACTCAGTCTGTATTAGTGTGTCAGTTGATATTGCTAACTCAGTCTGTATTAGGGAGTCAGTTGATATTGCTAACACAGTCTGTATTAGGGAGTCAGTTGATATTGCTAACTCAGTCTGTATTAGGGAGTCAGTTGATATTGCTAACTCAGTCTGTATTAGGGAGTCAGTTGATATTGCTAACTCAGTCAATATTAGGGAGTCAGTAGACAATGCTAATTCAGTCTGTATTAGGGAGTCAGTTGATATTGCTAACTCAGTCTGTATTAGGGAGTCAGTTGATATTGCTAACTCAGTCTGTATTAGGCATGATGAAGTCAGTAGATATTGGTATAGTTCGTTCAGAAATTCATGCCCATAGAGTTTATTAATTATCTTGGAAACTGTTTGATGAATTTCTGTAATTCTTTTTCATGAAATCTTAATTTTTCACTGATCCTAAGTCTGATTTTTTTCCCTACTGTCATACATTTAGGAAAGATTTGTGCTTCTTTGAGGTATATAAAAATATGATTTTCTTGGTTGTCCTAATTTTTAGGATTTTACAATACCCACATTTGTTGTAATCAACTCACTATTTAAAAAAGGCAAATTTCAGGTGCTCTCCACACAATCTTAGCACCATCTCGCGCTCATTGAACCATAACTTGTAAGACACAATCCACTGAGTTAGAAAATTAACATAATTTACAGTAAAATCTAATGTTTAGAGCACACAGTTTGATGTTTTCCTAAAATTATATAACATAAAACAATTTGTGCAAAATTCAGACTACCTTTGTACTTAAATGTTATAAAATCTTAATGTCAGTGAAAAAAATAAGATTTCATGAAAAAGAATTACAGAAATTCATCAAACAGTTTCCGAGATAATTGATAAACTGTGGGCACGAATTTCTGAACGAACTATAACTCAGCTAGTATTTGACCTCATGAAGTCACCAGACATTGCTAACTCAGTCTGTATTAGGGAGTCAGTTGATATTGCTAACTCAGTCAGTATTAGGCTTGATGAAGTCACCAGACATTGCTAACTCAGTCAGTATGTGGCTTGATGAAGTCACTAGATGTTGCTAACTCAGTCAGTATGTGGCTTGATGAAGTCACTAGATGTTGCTAACTCAGTCAGTATGTGGCTTGATGAAGTCACTAGATGTTGCTATCTCAGTCAGTATGTGGCTTGATGAAGTCACTAGATGTTGCTAACTCAGTCAGTATGTGGCTTGATGAAGTCACTAGACGTTGCTAACTCAGTCAGTATGTGGCTTGATGAAGTCACTAGACGTTGCTAACTCAGTCAGTATGTGGCTTGATGAAGTCACTAGACGTTGCTATCTCAGTCAGTATGTGGCTTGATGACGTCACTAGACGTTGCTAACTCAGTCAGTATGTGGCTTGATGAAGTCACTAGACGTTGCTATCTCAGTCAGTATGTGGCTTGATGAAGTCACTAGATGTTGCTAACTCAGTCAGTTTGTGGCTTGATGAAGTCACTAGATGTTGCTATCTCAGTCAGTATGTGGCTTGATGAAGTCACTAGATGTTGCTAACTCAGTCAGTATGTGGCTTGATGAAGTCACTAGACGTTGCTAACTCAGTCAGTATGTGGCTTGATGAAGTCACTAGACATTGCTAACTCAATCAGTATGTGGCTTGATGAAGTCACTAGACATTGCTATCTCAGTCAGTATGTGGCTTGATGAAGTCACTAGACGTTGCTATCTCAGTCAGTATGTGGCTTGATGACGTCACTAGACGTTGCTAACTCAGTCAGTATGTGGCCTGATAAAGTCACTAGACGTTGCTATCTCAGTCAGTATGTGGCTTGATGAAGTCACTAGAAGTTGCTAACTCAGTCAGTATGTGGCTTGATGAAGTCACCAGACATTGCTAACTCAGTCGGTATGTGGCTTGATGAAGTCACTAGACGTTGCTAACTCAGTCAGTATGTGGCTTGATGAAGTCACTAGACGTTGCTAACTCAGTCAGTATGTGGCTTGATGAAGTCACTAGACATTGCTAACTCAGTCAGTATGTGGCTTGATGAAGTCACTAGACGTTGCTATCTCAGTCAGTATGTGGCTTGATGAAGTCACTAGAAGTTGCTATCTCAGTCAGTATGTGGCTTGATGAAGTCACTAGACGTTGCTATCTCAGTCAGTATGTGGCTTGATGAAGTCACTAGATGTTGCTAACTCAGTCAGTTTGTGGCTTGATGAAGTCACTAGATGTTGCTATCTCAGTCAGTATGTGGCTTGATGAAGTCACTAGATGTTGCTAACTCAGTCAGTATGTGGCTTGATGAAGTCACTAGACGTTGCTAACTCAGTCAGTATGTGGCTTGATGAAGTCACTAGACATTGCTAACTCAATCAGTATGTGGCTTGATGAAGTCACTAGACGTTGCTAACTCAGTCAGTATGTGGCTTGATGAAGTCACTAGACGTTGCTATCTCAGTCAGTATGTGGCTTGATGACGTCACTAGACGTTACTAACTCAGTCAGTATGTGGCCTGATAAAGTCACTAGACGTTGCTATCTCAGTCAGTATGTGGCTTGATGAAGTCACTAGAAGTTGCTAACTCAGTCAGTATGTGGCTTGATGAAGTCACCAGACATTGCTAACTCAGTCAGTATGTGGCTTGATGAAGTCACTAGACGTTGCTAACTCAGTCAGTATATGGCTTGATGAAGTCACTAGACGTTGCTAACTCAGTCAGTATGTGGCTTGATAAAGTCACTAGACATTGTTAACTCAATCAATATTTGGCTTGATGAAGTCACCAGACATTGCTAACTCAGTCAGTATTTGGTTTGATGAAGTCACCAGACATTGCTAAAATCAATATGGAATTAACAGAAGAACAATTTATGGAGCCGCGATAGCTCAGTGGTTAGTGAACTGGACTACAAAGGACAAGAGGTAGGGTTCGATCCCAACCGATAGCTTCTAGGTTCACCCAGCCTTTAATGGGTACCGGATTTTTTCCTGGGAAAGTAAAGCAGCACAGGCGTAATACCGACCACATTACCCCAAAAATCATGTGCCGAAGGTCTGTAAAATTTATGGTCACTAACAACATATTCCCTATACGCCACTTGGCGTGACTGGGGTACTTTAACTTTAACTTTTTTTTAAGAAGAACAATTTGGATTAAGAAAGAACAGTGGGACTAGAGAAACCATCATCTGCATGAGAATACGGATTGAAAAATACATAGAAGTAAACAAAGCAATTTATGCTTCATAGACTACACCAAAGCTGTTGACAGAATACACCATAAACGACTAATAAAATTCATGAAAGATATATATCTGCATGAGGCTGACATAAGACTGATATGTAATTCATACTGGGAACAAGCATCTATGATAAAATACAACAATAAGTATGCTACAACATCGAAGAAGGAAAACAAGAAAAGGCAAATGTGCCGGAATGTGTCAGAAATGGAGGGGAGGGGAAGAACTATGACTTTTGTTGATGATATTCTGGTATATCGACAGGGAAGAGACAGATGGGAAATCAACTCCACACTACAAAGCGAACTCGATCACATCTCTTCCTGGTGTTGAGTATCAGGTGCTTTGGTTAATCATAATAAAGCATCAGTTGCATGGTTCTCCCTTAACAATCATATCATTAACATGGAAAAACCAGTGGTATGAATGAGAGCTGATGAGGTACCTTGGAGTTGAGTTTGATCGCAGCCTGTGTTTTCAGGACCATGTCGACCATGGGATAACAAAATCTGCAAAGGATAGCTGTCTTGAAGGTCATGGCAGCTGCCAACATCAAGCAGAGGCTACTTACTCTTCTGTTCCAGGGACTAGTCTCACACCAATAGAGTATGCCCTGGCAATTCCTACTGTCAGTAAGACGCAAACTGACAGGTTGGAGAAAATACAGAATGAAGCTATGCACATTATCTTGGGGTGTAAAAGGGACACTCCCTGTGTAGCAATGAGGTATCTTCTTGACTTTCCAACCATGGATGACAGGATCAAGATCTGAAGGGCACGAGCATACCTGAAGATAAGTGCAGATAAAGAGCATCCATTGCATTATGAGGGAAGGGTGTCAGGCTAAAAAGAGGCAAATCATGGTGGGCCGAGCAGAAGATGTCATCAAATATGTCTGTACCAATATCAACACTGGCGAGGAGTGGATTCAGGTGCCTACATCATTCAGAGGGACATTCTCGTGTACTGTCACACTCGACAGGAAATGTAGGGAACAGAACTCAGACGTGTTCATTGCGGAGGTCAATAGTCTCATCTGGGATAACACAGATGAGAAAGATCTATACAGATGGATCCATATTACTACATCAAAGAAGGGCATGGGCACATTCAGCATGCTTGGCAGGCAGAATAGTCAAAGAAGACAGTGGTGCATAAGTTATGATCACAAGTAGCATGACGATGGAGGTGATAGCAGTGACCAGGGCATTCATATGGTTAGAGTCACAAGACTACACCCATGCCTGCATACTGAGTGATTCGATAAGCATGATAAGAAAAGAGTGGAGGCGGGCTCTATACACAGAAAATGGGTAGAGTCATTGCAGAAGTGAAAATATGTAGGATCATCTTTGTCTATATCCCTGGACAAGCAGGAGTATGGGGAAATGAAAGAGCGGACAGGTTGACTAGCTGCACTGTCGTTGAAGACAGTCAACCAATGGATCAGGTGGACATCATCAATGCCCTCTGAGGTGTGGGAAGGGCACAGGACTTCGACAACCATGAGTCCATGTCACTCCTTCAGATGAAAGAGATGGGAGTTAAGATGGGCACAGCCAGAAACAAGAAACTTAATGGGTGTATAATATGATATACCAACCAACTCAGAACTGGAGTTGTCAGTTACTGGACGCTGCGGGTCTTGCTGAAGAGGGGATCTGAGCACCTATGGACATGTTTGGAGTGCAATAATGATGACCCACAAATAACTCAATGAGAATTCTGCACCTATTGATATAAAAAGAGGAATAAACAGGGCTGCATTCTATCACCATGCCTGTTTAACATATACATATATTTAACATATGAGCATATCTTTAAAGATATCATGGGGATACCAGGACTAAACATCATGGGACATATCATCAATAATCTAAGATATGCTGAAGATACCGTATTAATGGCAGAAAATCCAGAAGACCTACAACAACTTGTGAACAAAATAAACAAGACAAGCAATGAATATGGATTGGAAATAAATATTTAAAAAAATTAAAACTATTATTACAAGCAAAGAAAAGATACAAAACATACAAGGAGTTATTGCAGTAGATGGAAAGAACTTAGAAAAAGTTAAAAAATATAGCTATTTTACACATATTACAACAAATAATGGGAAATGTAAGCCAGAAATATACAAAAGATTAGGAATAGCAAAACGCATGAAAAATATACTCTCATCAAAGCAAATAAGATCAGGGCTAAAACTAGGAATTGTAAAATGTTATATTTACTCAACATTCCTGTATGGTACAGAAATATGGACATTAAATAAGAAAACAGAGTAGAAAATTGAAGCATTTAAAATGTGGATCTATAGGAAAATGGGAAGAATTGGGCGGAAGTAAAAGAAAGCAAACAAAGATGTTATGAATCAAATGAAAATTTTAAAAAATAACTACTTAACACAATTAAAAAAAGAAAAGTGAAATTTGTTAGACATGTAGAGTGATATAATACAATTGTAAAAGTTATCTGGAAAGGGAAGGTATGACGAGGCAGGGGCAGAACATGAATAAGGTGTACTGATAATATCAAAAGGTGGACAGATGACTCTATGACAACATGCATCATCAAGACAAGAGACATAGTAAATAGTGCTCCATGGTAGACAACCTTTGATGTGGAGATGGCAGCCAATGAATGAATGGTGCCCCATGGTAGCCAGTCTTTGATGTAGAGACGGCAAGCAATGAGTGAATGGAGCTTCATGGTATCCAACCTTCGACATGGAGATGGCAGCCAATGAAAGAATGAAACATTGCAAACCCAATCAGTATTAGATAAACATTTTTTTTTCAAGTAGATTTCACTGTAGCTTAATCCTACTGGAGACTGCTGATAAAATGTGTTTTCAAGCAGAAAAATATGAATGTACACACATACGCACTCACATGTAAATCTTGTTGGCACTTCTAACAAGTCCTTGTGTCAGGGACAAAGTGTAGATGCTGGGGTTCGGGTTATCAACTGTTGAAATACAAACTACATGTATTGATAATAAACACATGATAATACATTTATTGATAATAAACACATGATAATACATTTATTGATAATAAACACATGATACACACATTTATTGATAATAAACACACGATACACACATTTCTTGACTATAACCACTTCAAAGTCATATTTGTTAACTATAACACCATGATACATACAATTCTTGATTATAACCACATAATTATTAACTATAACTACATGAACTAAAGGGAGCCGCGATAGTTCAGCGGTTAGTGAACTGGACTACAGAGGACAAGAGGTAGGGTTTGATCCCAACCGACGGCTTCCGGGTTCACCCAGCCTTAAAAAATGGGTACCGGAATTTCTGGGAAAGTAAAGCGGTATGGGCGTAATACCGACCACATTACCCCAAAAATCATGTGCCGAAGGTCTGTAAAAATTATGGTCACTAACACCATATTCCCTATACGCCACTTGACATGACAGGGGCACTTTACTTTTTTTTTTTTACATGAACTAACATATTTGTTAACTATAACCACATCAAAGTTATATTTGTTAACCACATGAAACACATATTTCTGGACTATAACCACATGAACCACATATTCTTAAACTATAACCACACCAAACACGCATTTGTAGACTATACATATATGAATCACACATTTATTGACTATAACCACATGAAAACACACATCTGTGAAAACACACATCTGTTGACTATAACCACATGAAATACACATTTGTTGACTATAACCATATGAAACACACATTTGCTGCCTATAACCACATGAAACACATTTGCTGACTATAACCATATGAAATGCACATTTGCTGACTATAACCACATGAAACACACATTTATTGACTATAACCACATGAAACACAAATTTACTGACTATAACCACATTAAAAACACATCTGTTGACAATAACCATGCAAAACGCACATTTGCTGACTATAACCACATAAAACACACATTTGCTGGCTATAACCACATGAAACACATATCTGTTGACTATAACCACATGAAACACACATCTGTTGATTATAACCACATGAAACATATATTTGCTGCCTACAACCACATGAAACACACATCTGTTGACTATAACCACATGAAACACACATCTGTTGACTATAACCACACGAAATACACATTTGCTGACTATAACCACATGAAACACACATCTGTTGACCATAACCACATGAAATACACATTTGCTGACTATACCCACATGAAACACATATCTGTTGACTATAACCACATAAAACACACATTTGCTGACTATAACCACAAGAAACACACATTTGCTGACTATAACCACATGAAACACACATTTGCTGACTATAACCACAAGAAACACACATTTGCTGACTATAACCACATGAAACACACATCTGTTAACTATAACCACATGAAACACACATTTGCTGACTATATCCACATGAAATACATATCTGTTGACTATAACCACAAGAAACACACATTTGCTGACTATAACCACATGAAACACACATTTGCTGACTATAACCACAAGAAACACACATTTGCTGACTATAACCACATGAAACACACATTTGCTGACTATAACCACAAGAAACACACATTTGCTGACTATAACCACATGAAACACACATCTGTTAACTATAACCACAAGAAACACACATTTGCTGACTATACCCACATGAAATACATATCTGTTGACTATAACCACAAGAAACACACATTTGCTGACTATAACCACATGAAACACATATCTGTTGACTATAAAACCACAAGAAACACACATTTGCTGACTATAACCACATGAAAACCATATTAACTATCAATCATCATCATGTCCTGACATAGGCGATCATGTTCTTTCACAATTCCCTGTGCACGGTTCATCGTATCAGTTCTGTTGTTGACTGTTTACCATGCCATGACACCAAGCTGTCTAGTGTCTTCTCTCTTTGTCATCTGTGATCTCTCTTTCCCTTTATTTTGCCAGTTGTAACCAAGAATTCAAATTTTCCTCTTTACATGACATGCCCAAAAAATGTTGATTGTTTCTTTCTCTTTTTTTTGTGTTAGGACCCTGTTGAGAATTTATTTGTTAGTCTTTTTTGGTTGTCCATGGAACTCTCATTATTCTTATGAGAAATCCCATTACTTTATCATTGAATTGTCTACTGTCCATGATTCACTTCAATGGGTGAGAATTGGCTCTATGTATAAAATTTCTTTCTCACTTCTAATGACATACTTGTAAACCCTACAAGATGTTTTTTTAAATGTTAATTTGGCCTGAGCTATTCTGCTTTTTATTTCTGTGGTGCATCTTCCGTCTGATGTTATTATTGTGCCCAAGTATTTGACGTGTTGCACTTTTTCAGATTTGTCCTGTTTATTTTTATGTTGCATGATGGTGATGTTTATTTCTTTGATATGACTACTACTTCTGTTTTCTTACTGTCTAGGCTGAAGCCATTCATGTTGCTTTCTAGTAGTTCATTCTCCGTCTCTACTATTATGACAGTGTCATTTGCATACTGAAGGTTGTTTATTATTTATGTTGTGACCATTGACTTCAATTTCTTGTATGTTTACTATTGATCTATAATATTTTCACTGTAAAGTGAGAACAAATCTGGCAACAGACAAACACCTGATGACCTTGAGTAAACATGTGAGAGATTAGATTGAAAACACCCAAGTAACAGGTCAATGTGAAGGTCACAAGTCGGAGCAAGGATGCCCAATGAGAACACTACTGGAAAAGGTCATTGTTTCTTGCTGCCATGTTGGCCATCTTACAATACAATCTTTCTTTTGATCTCATCTCCTTTACATAAAGAACACTTGGTCACAATATCGGTTGCTGGCATCCATCTGCCAGAAGAACTTTAATCACAGGCACACAATATGGTTTGTTTTATCTTCAGCCCCTTCTTCTACCTTTTAGCTCCCAGTGGAGCATAGGTCTTCAACAAACACTTTCCAAGTCGTTCTGTTTTTTACAATTCTTTTAAGATCATTCCATGTCTTCCCCATCATCTTCATCTCTGCTTTGATCTGTCTTCTCCAAGAATTCCTTGGTCTTCCTCTTTGTCTTTTCCCCTGGGGATTCCAAAAAAGGGCCTGTTGTGTAATACTCTCAGTTGGCTTCCGTAGTGTGTGTCCTATCCATCGCCATCATCTTTGCTGTATCTCTTTATCCACTGGTATTTGACTGGTACATTTCCATAATTCTATGTTAGTGACTTTGTCCTGCCATTTCCATCCTTTTATTCTGCATAAGCATCCATTAATGAAAGTCTGTACCTTCGTGATTGTCAATTTTGTTATTCTCCATGTATTCACAGCCATATAATAGGACCGACTTAACATTTGAGTTGAAAATTTTTATTTTTGTATTTAACCTAATTTCTTTGGATTTATCTTCAGCCCCTGATAGTCACATCTGACACTTTCTTCACTTGATAAAATGGAGCTTGTGGTGCTCGCTACTATCAGACTGCGTTGTAGTCTAACCATAAACAGACGAGCACATGAAGGGTCTTACCTTTGAAAGTAATGTCATAAGGGGATGGGTTATACACACAAAACTGTTCTGTCTGTGGACACTGCCTCAGGCTGAAGGTTATCTGGTTTGGGTGGACGAAAGGGACAGGGCTGGCAGGCATCTAGTCCACTACCGCCATCTATCTGTATACAGACACAGTTTTGTTACCTCAACACACAAGATCAACAAAGATGATGTTGGTATTTAAAGGAAGGAAGAAAGACAGAATGAAAGAAGGTCACATTGAAGAGCAAGCAATAGCCTGCCTTGATCTGTGAATGTATTAATTTTCTATTCTTGTACATACATACAATTGTTGTATTCACTATTCTATTCTTGTACATACATGCAATTGTTGTATTCACTATTCTATTCTTGTACATACATACAATTGTTGTATTATTCTAAAACTTGTCAAGCCAGTAACAAGATGTGACCTCAAGCAATCATGAACACATTGAGGAGCAATTAGATGTGATATTAAGCTCATGTGAACAAAGCGATAGGTGGTGAAATGTGAGGTCATGACTCATGAACAAAGAGATTGGTGGGTGGTGAGTTGTGAGGTTATGACTCATGAACAAAGAGATGGGTGGGTGGTGAGTTGAGAGGTCATGAGTTATGAACAAAAAGATGGGTGGGTGGTGAGATGTGAGGTCATGACTCATGAACAAAGAGATTGGTGGGTGGTGAGTTGAGAGGTCATGAGTTATGAACAAAGAGATTGGTGGGTGGTGAGTTGTGAGGTTATGACTCATGAACAAAGAGATGGGTGGGTGGTGAGTTGAGAGGTCATGAGTCATGAACAAAGAGATGGGTGGGTGGTGAGATGTGAGGTCATGAACAAAGAGATGGGTGTGTGGTGAGTTGTGAGGCCATGATTAATGAACAAAGAGATGGGTGGGCGGTGAGTTGAGAGGTCATGACTCATGAACAAAGAGATGGGTGGGCGGTGAGTTGAGAGGTCATGAGTCATGAACAAAGAGATGGGTGGGTGGTGAGTTAAGAGGTCATGACTCATGAACAAAGAGATAGGTGGATGGTGAGTTGAGAGGTCATGACTCATGAACAAAGAGATGGGTGGGTGGTGAGTTGAGAGGTCATGAGTCATGAACAAAGAGATGGGTGGTGAGTTAAGAGGTCATGACTCATGAACAAAGAGATGGGTGGGCGGTGAGTTGAGAGGTCATGACTCATGAACAAAGAGATGGGTGGGTGGTGAGTTGCGAGGTCATGAGTCATGAACAAAGAGATGGGTGGTGAGATGTGAGGTCATGATTCATGAACAAAGAGATGGGTGGTGAGATGTGAGGTCATGATTCATGAACAAAGAGATGGGTGGTGAGATGTGAGGTCATGATTCATGAACAAAGAGATGTGTGGTGAGATGTGAGGTCATGATTCATGAACAAAGAGATGGGTGGTGTGATGTGAGGTCATGATTCATGAACAAAGAGATGTGTGGTGAGATGTGAGGTCATGATTCATGAACAAAGAGATGTGTGGTGAGATGTGAGGTCATGATTCATGAACAAAGAGATGGGTGGTGAGATGTGAGGTCATGATTCATGAACAAAGAGATGGGTGGGTGGTGTGATGTGAGGTCATGAATTATGAACAAAGAGATGGGTGGGTGGTGAGATGTGAGGTCATGAATTATGAACAAAGAGATGGGTGGGTGGTGTGATGTGAGGTCATGAATTATGAACAAAGAGATGGGTGGGTGGTGAGATGTGAGGTCATGAATTATGAACAAAGAGATGGGTGGGTGGTGAGATGTGAGGTTATGAATTATGAAGAAAGAGATGTGTGGTGAGATGTGAGGTCATGAATTATGAAGAAAGAGATGTGTGGTGAGATGTGAGGTCTCTCTTAACTTTGTTCCCATCAGTTATAATAAGTCACTTATATGTTGTTGTCACCGACTCTCTTGTTCCAGTGAGCTATAATAAGTCACTTATATTTTGTTGACACCGACTCTCTTGTTCAAATCAAAGTCACGCATGTTTTGTTCGACTCT
The DNA here is from genome assembly GCA_032433765.1 of Megaustenia siamemsis. Lineage (NCBI taxonomy): Eukaryota > Metazoa > Mollusca > Gastropoda > Stylommatophora > Ariophantidae > Megaustenia > Megaustenia siamemsis. The sequence continues at coordinate 65,798,799 of JAVIAB010000108.1, forward strand.
TTTCTGCAAGACTTTCACGAGACGTCACGTCACGGTTCCTGTGAATACCTCTTGCAGCAATAACAAATAACCGTCTCCGGTTTGCGGGACCGACCAGCCCAGCGACTCGTGTCATGAGAGATGAGCGGGTATAATGATGGCTGTCAACACAAACACACCAGCACAGAGAGAGAGAGTCGCTTGCTGTGACAGGCCTGCCAAAGTGAGAGATGTTTTGTGAATAACCTATCGCGTTACAAGAATAGGCCTAATTGTGACTGGGGTCTGAAGGTCTCCGCTACATGGCACACTGTGGGTTCTATCACAACCAATATGCCCTTCACGAGAGCGGGAAGGGGCTGTAATCGCTGTCAAAATGTAGCAGCCACCCACCCAGATATCACAATGACAGACGATCATTGTAGTGGTCCACACATCAAATGTGTCGCCGTGAAATCTGATAGGTCTAGACGAGAATATAGGCCACGTAACAAGAGATTTCTGAGGGCAGCTTCTAAATGGTGCTGTTGTTGACGTCTATCATCGCTGGGTGCGACCTTTCTTCAACAGCCACTTTGACATGACATAATCATGCCGTCGACAACACAAACAATCATCTTGTTGTATCCACAAACGTCTCCTGACTTCTGCTGAAACCTCATGCTGGTAAAATATAGGCTGTGTGTTCGGCCGGCCGTGCTGAAATATTCCAGAAATGCCGGCCATTTTTGTTTACATTGGTGGCAAGAATTTGTGATGTAGATCACGTGACGTTTTGTGCGATATTTGTTATCAGCAGAAGAATTGTAAGGTGAGAGCTTGCCGCTGTGCCAGCAGCTCCAATTGTTTGTTGTTGTTACGGTCGGTGAGAGCCCAATTGTCAGAATTCAGTCAAAGTTTGGAGATATTTTAAACAAATGAGCAAGCGAAACGTATTTCCAGCTATTTTCTATTCTCAGATGGAATGTTGTAGCGAAATGGTAATTGGCCGGTCTGACAATGTGGAGTGTGGTGTGATTGTCAAGTCTTATCTCGGCCGTGGGATGTAATATCCAAGTGGGATGTGATAGCCACGTGGGATGTGATATCCAAGTGGGATGCGATATCCGAGTGGGATGCGATATCAGAGTGGGATGTGATATCCCAGTGGGATGTGATATCCCAGTGGGATGTGATATCCGAGTGGGATGTGATAGCCAAGTGGGATGCGATATCCACGTGGGATGTGATATATAACTGGGATGTGATAGCCACATGGGATTGATAACCACGTGGGATGTGATATCCAAGTGGGATGTGATAGCCACATGGGATGTGATATCCAAGTGGGATGTGATAACCACGTGGGAGGTGATAGCCACGTGGGAAGTGATAGCCACGTGGGATGTGATAGCCACGTGGGATGTGATAGCCAAGTGCTTGTCGTGGATGCCAGGATCTGTCTTGGACTCTAAGGCTATTTGACGTGCCCCTATTCTGTTTCATCAGACTGCCTCCTGTTACTAAGATCTGTATACAAAGTTTCCTATCGCTGTGTTCTTGTTATGAAGTGATTGAGATGTCCATCTAGATACAAGCACACAACTTGAAGACTCCACACAAAGTTTGCTACATGAACACAAGCGACTGAAATTCAAAAATGCACCAAAACGTATGGCTCTATGAAAACTCCCAATCAAAAGCCCACATGATCGTCAACAAACGTCCCCTGGCTACCGTCGAAGCTACACAGCTATTGTTGTGGCAACCCCGTTACTCAGACCAGGAACAAAACTCGACTCATCTTGTCTACAATCAGGGTCTTAGTCTAATCTATTGTCTAACTCATCTTACATGTCACTATAGCTGATAAGTCTATTGTCTAACACAGGGGCAAGACTCTATTACAATAAGTGCATGACTGGCCACAGCGTGACTTCTTGTTCCAAATATAGAATGTCTCTTGTCACTATCCTAAACTTTTTGTTCCAAATATAGAAGATCTCTTGTCACTATCCTAAACTTTTGTTCCAAATATAGAATTCTCTTGTCATTATCCTAAACATTTTGTTCTAAATATAGAATTCTCTTGTCACTATCCTAAACGTTTTGTTCTAAATATAGAATGACTCTTGTCATTATCCTAAACTTTTGTTCCAAATATAGAATTCTCTTGTCATTATCCTAAACATTTTGTTCCAAATATAGAATTCTCTTGTCACTATCCTAAACTTTTTGTTCCAAATATAGAATTCTCTTGTCACTATCCTAAACTTTTTGTTCCAAATATAGAAGATCTCTTGTCCCTATCCTAAACTTTTGTTCCAAATATAGAATGTCTCTTGTCACTATCCTAAACTTTTGTTCCAAATATAGAAGGTCTTTTGTCACTATCCTAAACTCCTTATTAAAGGTCTCTTGTCACTATCCTAAACTCCTTATTGAAGGTTTCTTGTCACTATCCTAAACTCCTTATTGAAGATCTCTTATCACTATCCTAAACTCCTTATTGAAGGTTTCTTGTCACTATCCTAAACTCCTTATTGAAGATCTCTTGTCACTATCTTAAACCCCTTATTGGGATTAGATTCAACACTAAGAAAACTGAAGTTATGTGTCAACTCCTTCAAAAATGAAACACCAAGACCCAGACTTCCAAGTTAAAAAGTGAACACCTTCAACAGTCTCCTAGTGGTGAATACCTTCAACTTTCTCCAAGTGGTGAACACCTTCAAATGTCGCCTAGTGGTGAACACCTTCAACTGTCTCCTAGCCTAGTTGTGAACACCTTCAAATGTCTCCTAGTGGTAAACACCTTCAACTGTCTCCTGGTGGTGAACAGCTTCAAATGTCTCCTAGTGGTGAACACCTTCAACTGTCTCCTAGTGGTGAACACCTTCAACTGTCTCCTAGCGGTAAACACCTTCAACTGTCTCCTAGTGGTAAACACCTTCAACTGTCTCCTAGTGGTAAACACCTTCAAATGTCTCCTAGTGGTAAACACCTTCAAATGTCTCCTAGTGGTAAACACCTTCAACTGTCTCCTAGTGGTAAACACCGTCAAATGTCTCCTAGTGGTAAACACCGTCAAATGTCTCCTAGTGGTAAACACCTTCAACTGTCTCCTAGTGGTAAACACCGTCAAATGTCTCCTAGTGGTAAACACCTTCAAATGTCTCCTAGTGGTAAACACCTTCAACTCTCCTTGGTACAATTTCCAGAGAAGCAAACATCGTATATGAAGTCAATAACAGAATCTCCAAAGGCAATGAGACTTTCAGAAGAAAAGTATAAGGGAAAATGTCTCATTGGAAGAAACAGCATAGAAGTAATGATTGCTACAAGACAACATCCTAGCTCTAATGATGGTTATGGCTATAAGCAAAAAGCCTAACTATAGTGACTGTTACAAGCAAATGGCCTAGCCATAATGACTGCTGCAACTATTACTAGACCATGCCAAAGGCTTAACTGTATTGATAGTTACAACCTATATTGGAACAAGCAAGCAGCTAATCTGTAATGACTGCTACAAGTAAACGGCCTAGCTGTAATGATTGGTACAAGTAAACGGCCTAGCTGTAATGATTGATACAAGTAAACAGCCTAGCTGTAATGATTGATACAAGTAAACAGCCTAGCTGTAATGATTGATACAAGTAAACAGCCTAGCTGTAATGATTGATACAAGTAAACAGCCTAGCTGAAATGATTGATACAAGTAAACAGCCTAGCTATAATGATTGATACAAGTAAACAGCCTAGCTGTAATGATTGATACAAGTAAACAGCCTAGCTGTAATGACTGCTACGAGTAAACGGCCTAGCTGTAATGATTGATACAAGTAAACAGCCTAGATGTATTGATTGATACAAGTAAACAGCCTAGCTGTAATGACTGCTACGAGTAAACAGCCTAGCTGTAATGATTGATACAAGTAAACAGCCTAGCTGTAATGATTGATACAAGTAAACAGCCTAGCTGAAATGATTGATACAAGTAAACAGCCTAGCTGTAATGACTGCTACGAGTAAACGGCCTAGCTGTAATGACTGCTACGAGTAAACGGCCTAGTTGTAATGATTGATAAAAGTACACAGCCTAGCTGTAATGGTTGATACAATCAAACGGCTTAGCTGTAATGACTGCAAGAAGCAAATAGCCTAGCCATAATAACTATTCATGATCATGGTTTCTCTCATGTCAGGTAAGTCACTGGCCAAGCAACTTGATGATTTAGTCTTTGCTGATGACACAGCCATCAACAGATGCAGGATAAAATAAGCATACTTGATGAGAGATCACAACAGCTAGGACTGAAAATTAATAGAGATAAGACCAACATTATGAGAATTAATGCAGTTGGCAATAATCAAATAAAATTAGGAGAAATACCTCTATCTATTGTCTTTTCAAGCCGAAGATGGCACATAGGGCAGAACCACAATCTCAAAAACAGAAACCTTGCGTGCCAAAATGGCACATATTGCATAGATCACTGCTTCCATAACAATACTTTTTACAATGACAGCTTGTCAAGCATCGATCAACCTCGTTAGTCGCCTCTTACGACATGCCTGGAAGGTCACAGTGCCACTATTCTTTACTTTCCTCATAATGAGACCCCAGTAAACACACAGGAGAAAATACCTCTACTAGACGCACAATCTTACATAGATCTGGGTAGAAATATAGATAAAGAGGGAGGAACAGAAAATGATACCAAAATAAGGATATCAAAAGGAAGAGGAACTTTTGTTGCACTGGGAAACATATGGAAGCCCAAAGAAATTAGGTTAAATACAAAAATAAAAATTTTCAACTCCAATGTTAAGTCAGTCCTATTATATGGTGGTGAAACGTGGAGAACAACAAAAATAACAATCATGAAGATGCAGACTTTCATTAATGGATGCTTACGCAGAATAAAAGGATGGAAATGGCAGGACAAAATCACTAATATAGAATTATGGAAATGTACCAGTCAAATACCAGTGGATAAAGAGATACAGCGAAGACGATGGCGCTGGATAGGACACACACTGTGGAAGCCAACTGAGAGTATTACACAACAGGCATTTTTTTTTAATCCCCAGGAGAAAAGACAAAGAGGAAGACCAAGAAATTCTTGGAGAAGACAGACAGAAGCAGAGATGAAGATGGTGGGGAAGACATAGAACGATCTTAAAAGAATGGCAAGAAACAGAATGACTTGGAAAGTGTTTGTTGAAGACCTATGCTCCACAGGGAGCTGAAAGGTAGAAGAAGAATAATGACTATTACAAATAAACAGCCTAGCTATAATGACTTGTACAATCATTATTGGAACAAGCAAGCAGCCAAGCTGTAATGGCTGATACAGGCAAATGGCCTAGTCATAATGTCTACTAGAAACAAACGGCCTTAATGACTACTAGAAACAAACGGCCTTAATGACTAAGGGAAACAAACGGCCTAGTCGTAAAGTCTACTAGAAACAAACAGCCTAGCCGTAATGTCTACTAGAAACAAATGGCCTAGTCGTAATGTCTACTAGAAACAAACGGCCTTAATGACTACTAGAAACAAATGGCCTAGTCATAATGTCTACTAGAAACAAACAGCCTAGTCATAATGTCTACTAGAAACAAACAGTGTAGTCATAATGTCTACTAAAAATAAACAGCCTAGTCATAATGACTACTAGAAACAAATGGTCTAGTCGTAATGTCTACTAAAAACAAACGGCCTAGTCGTAATGACTACTAGAAACAAACAGCCTAGTCGTAATGTCTACTAGAAACAAACGGCCTTAATGACTACTAGAAACAAACGGCCTAGTCGTAATGTCTACTAGAAACAAACGGCCTAGTCATAATGACTACTAGAAACAAATGGTCTAGTCGTAATGACTACTAAAAACAAACGGCCTAGTCGTAATGACTACTAGAAACAAACAGCCTAGTCGTAATGACTACTAGAAACAAACGGCCTAGTCGTAATGTCTACTAGAAACAAACGGCCTAGTCATAATGTCTACTAGAAACAAACGACATAGTTATAATGTCTACTAGAAACAAACGGCCTAATCATGTCTACTAGAAACAAATGGCCTTAATGACTACTAGAAACAAACGGCCTAGTCGTAATGTCTACTAGAAACAAACGGCCTAGTCGTAATGTCTACTAGAAACAAACGGCCTAGTCGTAATGACTACTAGAAACAAATGGCCTAGTCGTAATGTCTACTAGAAACTAATGGCCTTAATGACTACTAGAAACAAATGGCCTAGTCATAATGTCTACTAGAAACAAACAGCCTAGTCATAATGTCTACTAGAAACAAACAGTCTAGTCATAATGTCTACTAAAAATAAACAGCCTAGTCATAATGACTACTAGAAACAAATGGCCTAGTCATAATGTCTACTAGAAACAAACGGCCTAGTCGTAATGACTACTAGAAACAAACAGCCTATTCGTAATGTCTACTAGAAACAAAAGACCTAGTCGTAATGTCTACTAGAAACAAACGGCCTAGTCGTAATGACTACTAGAAACAAACAGCCTAGTCGTAATGTCTACTAGAAACAAACGACCTAGTCGTAATGTCTACTAGAAACAAACGGCCTAGTCGTAATGACTACTAGAAACAAACAGCCTAGTCGTAATGACTACTAGAAACAAATGACCTAGTCGTAATGTCTACTAGAAACAAACAGCCTAGTCATAATGTCTACTAGAAACAAACAACCTAGCCGTAATGACTGCTAGAAACAAACGACCTAACGTAATGACTACTAGAAACAAACAGCCTAGTCATAATGTCTACTAGAAACAACAGCCTAGTCATAATGTCTACTAGAAACAAACAACCTAGTCGTAATGACTACTAGAAACAAACGACCTAACCGTAATGACTACTAGAAACAAACAGCCTAGTCATAATGTCTACTAGAAACAAACGACCTAACCGTAATGACTACTAGAAACAAACAGCCTAGTCATAATGTCTACTAGAAATAAACAACCTAGCCGTAATGACTGCTACAAACATTATTAGATCAAGTAAGTGCTCTAGAGATGCCTTTGACTGGCAAGAATTAAAAATATAGAAATGAAGAGTTTATAAACCAAGGGCAACAACCAATAATAATTATAGACAAATAATGAATCCTATTATGTCCCATGGACTGATAAAAAATGCCAGGATCTTACAAGGTAGATGATTTACAAACGACACGGCAGTCTAAATAACCAAATACATAAGATAAACTTGAAGTCATAAAATCAGCGCACATGCAATAATTTGATATATAAAACTCCAGAAATTTGATAAAATGAAGATTTCAGTTTAATAAATGGCGAACCATACCAAACTTGCAAGCATTGAGTGAACAGGAAAGCAAATAGAACCTAAATGAACAGGGAGAGTTCAATGCATTGGGAGAAATATGTAAACACATCAAAGGGTATCCCAAGTACAAACAAAAACAGAAACTCACTGAAAAGCAATGAAGAAGATGAAGCTTTAATTACCTAATGAGAGGAAAGAACAAAGAAATCATCCTCTTGGACCATCACTGCATCAGAGGTTGACAGAGCTCCATGTCTCTTGAATTGATGGGTGCACACTGTCATAGGACTTTTGTCCATCTCTTGTTGTCAGCCCACTCTAGTCTTGTCTGCCTCTGTCTCATCAGTAGGCTATTGTGTCACTTTAGCTGTTCTAAACATTGCATTTGACTTGTTGTTGTTGTCAATCTAGGAATTGTCTTGTTGTTGTTAATCCAGGATTAGTCTTGTGGTTGTTGTTAATCCAGGATTTGTCTTGTTGTTGTTGATGTTAATCCAGGAGTTGTCTTCTTGTTGTTGTTATACAGGATTTGTCTTGTTGCTATTGTTAATCCAGAATTTGTCTTGTTGTTGTTGTTAATCCAGGATTTGTCTTGTTGCTGTTGTTAATCCAGAATTTGTCTTGTTGTTGTTGTTAATTCAGGATTTTTCTTGTTGTTGTTATTAATGAAGGATTTGTCTTGTTTTGTTGTTAATTCAGGATGTGTCTTGTTGTTGTTAATCCAGGGTTTGTCTTGTTGTTGTTTGTAATCCAGGATTTGTCTTGTTGTTAATCCAGGATTTGTCTTGTTGTTGTTACTCCAGGATTTGTCTTGTTATTTGTAATCCTGTGCATGTCTTGTTATGTTGTTGTTAACCCAAGATTTGTCTTGTTGTTGTTGCTAATCCAAGATTTGTCTTGTTATTGTTGTTTTTAATCCAAGATGTGTCTTGTTGTTGTTGTTAATCCAAGATTTGTCTTGTTATTGTTGTTTTTAATCCAAGATTTGTCTTGTTGTTGTTGTTAATCCAAGATTTGTCTTGTTGTTGTTAATTCAAGATTTGTCTTGTTATTGTTGTTTTTAATCCAAGATTTGTCTTGTTGTTGTTGTTAATCCAAGATTTGTCTTGTTGTTGTTGTTAATCAAGATTGTCTTGTTATTGTTGTTGTTAATCCAAGATTTGTCTTGTTATTGTTGTTGTTGTTGTTAATCCAAGATTTGTCTTGTTATTGTTGTTGTTGTTAATCCAAGATTTGTCTTGTTGTTGCTAATCCAGATTTGTCTTGTTATTGTTGTTAACCAAGATTTGTCTTGTTATTGTTGTTGTTGTTAATCCAAGATTTGTCTTGTTGTTGTTGTTAATCCAAGATTTGTCTTCTTGTTGTTGTTAATCCAAGATTTGTCTTGTTATTGTTGTTGTTGTTAATCCAAGATTTGTTTTGTTGTTTTGTTAATCCAAGATTTGTCTTGTTGTTGTTGTAATCCAAGATTTTTCTGTTTTTGTTGTTGTTAATCCAAGATTTGTCTTGTTGTTGTTAATCCAGGATTTCTCATGTTCTTGTTGTTAATCTAGGATTGTCTTGTTCTTAATTCAGGATTTGTCTTGTCCAAACTGTGTTCAATAGTTCTCTCTTCATTTTCAGCTGTTTCAAAACTTTATCATTTGTTTCCTTCCCCATCCACTCAAATCTTCCCATTCTTCTATTAATCCACATTTCAAGGGCTTCAATGTTCTACTCCGTTTTCCTATTTAGTGTCCATGTTTTTGCACCATATACGAATGTTGACTAGACATAACACTTTATTATTCTAAGTCTCAGCTCTGGTGTTATTTTTTAGCATATCTTCAACATAAACAAATGTTTTTTGCAATTTCTATTCTTGTTGATTTCTGTCCCACATTTACCATCATTAAGACATGTCCAAGATAGTTATATTCTTGTTGATTTCTGTCCCACATTTATCATCATTAAGACATGTCCAAGATAGTTATATTCTTGTTGATTTCTGTCCCACATTTACCATCATTAAGACATGTCCAAGATAGTTATATTCTTGTTGATTTCTGTCCAACATTTACCATCATTAAGACATGTCCAAGATAGTTATATTCTTGTTGATTTCTGTCCAACATTTACCATCATTAAGAGATGTCCAAGATAGCTATACTCTTGTTGATTTCTGTCCCACATTTACCATCATTAAGACATGTCCAAGATAGTTATATTCTTGTTGATTTCTGTCCCACATTTACCATCATTAAGACATGTCCAAGATAGTTATATTCTTGTTGATTTCTGTCCCACATTTACCATCATTAAGACATGTCCAAGATAGTTATATTCTTGTTGATTTCTGTCCCACATTTACCATCATTAAGGACATGTCCAAGATAGTTATATTCTTGTTGATTTCTGTCCACATTTACCATCATTAAGATTTGTCCAAGATAGTTATATTCTTGTTGATTTCTCTCCCACATTACCATCATTAAGGACATGTCCAAGATAGCTATACTCTTGTTGATTTCTGTCCCACATTTACCATGATTAAGACATGTCCAAGAGAGTTATATTCTTGTTGATTTCTGTCCCACATTTATCATCATTAAGACATGTCCAAGATAGTTATATTCTTGTTGATTTCTGTCCCACATTTACCATCATTAAGACATGTCCAAGATAGTTATATTCTTGTTGATTTCTGTCCCACATTTACCATCATTAAGACATGTCTAAGATAGTTATATTCTTGTTGATTTCTGTCCCACATTTACCATCATTAAGAGATGTCCAAGATAGTTATATTCTTGTTGATTTCTGTCCCACATTTACCATCATTAAGAGATGTCCAAGATAGCTATACTCTTGTTGATTTCTGTCCCACATTTATCATCATTAAGACATGTCCAAGATAGTTATATTCTTGTTGATTTCTGTCCCACATTTACCATCATTAAGATTTGTCCAAGATAGCTACACTCTTGTTGATTTCTGTCCCACATTTACCATCATTAAGACATGTCCAAGATAGCTATATTCTTGTTGATTTCTGTCCCACATTTACCATCATTAAGATTTGTCCAAGATAGCTACACTCTTGTTGATTTCTGTCCCACATTTACCATCATTAAGACATGTCCAAGATAGCTATATTCTTGTTGATTTCTGTCCCACATTTACCATCATTAAGACATGTCCAAGATAGTTATATTCTTGTTGATTTCTGTCCCACATTTACCATCATTACTGACATGTCCAAGATAGTTATATTCTTGTTGATTTCTGTCCCACATTTACCATCATTAAGATTTGTCCAGGATAGTTATATTCTTGTTGATTTCTGTCCCACATTTACCATCATTAAGAGATGTCCAAGATAGCTATACTCTTGTTGATTTCTGTCCCACATTTATCATCATTAAGATTTGTCCAAGATAGTTATATTCTTGTTGATTTCTGTCCCACATTTACCATCATTAAGACATGTCCAAGATAGTTATATTCTTGTTGATTTCTGTCCCACATTTACCATCATTAAGATTTGTCCAAGATAGTTATATTCTTGTTGATTTCTCTCCCACATTTACCATCATTAAGACATGTCCAAGATAGTTATATCTTGTTGATTTCTGTCCCACATTTACCATCATTAAGACATGTCCAAGATAGTTATATTCTTGTTGATTTCTGTCCCACATTTATCATTATTAAGACATGTCCTAAGATAGTTATATTCTTGTTGATTTCTGTCCCACATTTACCATCATTAAGACATGTCTAAGATAGTTATATTCTTGTTGATTTTTGTCCCACATTTACCATCATTAAGATTTGTCCAAGATAGCTACACTCTTGTTGATTTCTGTCCCACATTTACCATCATTAAGACAGTCCAAGATAGCTATACTCTTGTTGATTTCTGTCCCACATTTACCATCATTAAGACATGTCCAAGATAGTTATATTCTTGTTGATTTCTGTCCCACATTTATCATCATTAAGACATGTCCAAGATAGTTATATTCTTGTTGATTTCTGTCCCACATTTACCATCATTAAGAGATGTCCAAGATAGCTATACTCTTGTTGATTTCTGTCCCACATTTACCATCATTAAGACATGTCCAAGATAGTTATATTCTTGTTGATTTCTGTCCCACATTTACCATCATTAAGATTTGTCCAAGATAGCTACACTCTTGTTGATTTCTGTCCCACATTTACCATCATTAAGACATGTCCAAGATAGCTATATTCTTGTTGATTTCTGTCCCACATTTACCATCATTAAGACATGTCCAAGATAGTTATATTCTTGTTGATTTCTGTCCCACATTTATCATCATTAAGACATGTCCAAGATAGTTATATTCTTGTTGATTTCTGTCCCACATTTACCATCATTAAGACATGTCCAAGATAGTTATATTCTTGTTGATTTCTGTCCCACATTTACCATCATTAAGACATGTCTAAGATAGTTATATTCTTGTTGATTCTGTCCCACATTTACCATCATTAAGAGATGTCCAAGATAGTTATATTCTTGTTGATTTCTGTCCCACATTTACCATCATTAAGAGATGTCCAAGATAGCTATACTCTTGTTGATTTCTGTCCCACATTTATCATCATTAAGACATGTCCAAGATAGTTATATTCTTGTTGATTTCTGTCCCACATTTACCATCATTAAGATTTGTCCAAGATAGCTACACTCTTGTTGATTTCTGTCCCACATTTACCATCATTAAGACATGTCCAAGATAGCTATATTCTTGTTGATTTCTGTCCCACATTTACCATCATTAAGACATGTCCAAGATAGTTATATTCTTGTTGATTTCTGTCCCACATTTACCATCATTACTGACATGTCCAAGATAGTTATATTCTTGTTGATTTCTCTCCCACATTTACCATCATTAAGATTTGTCCAAGATAGTTATATTCTTGTTGATTTCTGTCCCACATTTACCATCATTAAGAGATGTCCAAGATAGCTATACTCTTGTTGATTTCTGTCCCACATTTATCATCATTAAGATTTGTCCAAGATAGTTATATTCTTGTTGATTTCTGTCCCACATTTACCATCATTAAGACATGTCCAAGATAGTTATATTCTTGTTGATTTCTGTCCCACATTTACCATCATTAAGATTTGTCCAAGATAGTTATATTCTTGTTGATTTCTCTCCCACATTTACCATCATTAAGACATGTCCAAGATAGTTATATTCTTGTTGATTTCTGTCCCACATTTACCATCATTAAGACATGTCCAAGATAGTTATTCTTGTTGATTTCTGTCCCACATTTATCATTATTAAGACATGTCTAAGATAGTTATATTCTTGTTGATTTCTGTCCCACATTTACCATCATTAAGACATGTCCAAGATAGTTATATTCTTGTTGATTTCTGTCCCACATTTACCATCATTAAGATTTGTCCAAGATAGCTACACTCTTGTTGATTTCTGTCCCACATTTACCATCATTAAGACATGTCCAAGATAGCTATACTCTTGTTGATTTCTGTCCCACATTTACCATCATTAAGACATGTCCAAGATAGTTATATTCTTGTTGATTTCTGTCCCACATTTATCATCATTAAGACATGTCCAAGATAGTTATATTCTTGTTGATTTCTGTCCCACATTTACCATCCATTAAGACATGTCCAAGATAGTTATATTCTTGTTGATTTCTGTCCACATTTACCATCATTAAGACATGTCCTAAGATAGTTATATTCTTGTTGATTTCTGTCCCACATTTACCATCATTAAGAGATGTCCAAGATAGTTATATTCTTGTTGATTTCTGTCCCACATTTACCATCATTAAGAGATGTCCAAGATAGCTATACTCTTGTTGATTTCTGTCCCACATTTATCATCATTAAGACATGTCCAAGATAGTTATATTCTTGTTGATTTCTGTCCCACATTTACCATCATTAAGATGTCCAAGATAGCTATACTCTTGTTGATTTCTGTCCCACATTTACCATCATTAAGACATGTCCAAGATAGTTATATTCTTGTTGATTTCTGTCCACATTTACCATCATTAAGATTTGTCCAAGATAGCTACACTCTTGTTGATTTCTGTCCCACATTTACCATCATTAAGACATGTCCAAGATAGCTATATTCTTGTTGATTTCTGTCCCACATTTACCATCATTAAGATTTGTCCAAGATAGCTACACTCTTGTTGATTTCTGTCCCACATTTACCATCATTAAGACATGTCCAGATAGCTATACTCTTGTTGATTTCTGTCCCACATTTACCATCATTAAGACATGTCCAAGATAGTTATATTCTTGTTGATTTCTGTCCCACATTTATCATCATTAAGACATGTCCAAGATAGTTATATTCTTGTTGATTTCTGTCCCACATTTACCATCATTAAGACATGTCCAAGATAGTTATATTCTTGTTGATTTCTGTCCCACATTTACCATCATTAAGACATGTCAAGATAGTTATATTCTTGTTGATTTCTGTCCCACATTTACCATCATTAAGAGATGTCCAAGATAGTTATATTCTTGTTGATTTCTGTCCCACATTTACCATCATTAAGAGATGTCCAAGATAGCTATACTCTTGTTGATTTCTGTCCCACATTTATCCATCATTAAGACATGTCCAAGATAGTTATATTCTTGTTGATTTCTGTCCCACATTTACCATCATTAAGATTTGTCCAAGATAGCTACACTCTTGTTGATTTCTGTCCCACATTTACCATCATTAAGACATGTCCAAGATAGCTATATCTTGTTGATTTCTGTCCCACATTTACCATCATTAAGACATGTCCAAGATAGTTATATTCTTGTTGATTTCTGTCCCACATTTATCATCATTAAGACATGTCCAAGATAGTTATATTCTTGTTGATTTCTGTCCCACATTTACCATCATTAAGACATGTCCAAGATAGTTATATTCTTGTTGATTTCTGTCCCACATTTACCATCATTACTGACATGTCCAAGATAGTTATATTCTTGTTGATTTCTCTCCCACATTTACCATCATTAAGATTTGTCCAAGATAGTTATATTCTTGTTGATTTCTGTCCCACATTTACCATCATTAAGATTTGTCCAAGATAGCTACACTCTTGTTGATTTCTGTCCCACATTTACCATCATTAAGACATGTCCAAGATAGCTATACTCTTGTTGATTTCTGTCCCACATTTACCATCATTAAGACATGTCCAAGATAGTTATATTCTTGTTGATTTCTGTCCCACATTTACCACCATTAAGACATGTCCAAGATAGTTATATTCTTGTTGATTTCTGTCCCACATTTACCATCATTAAGACATGTCTAAGATAGTTATATTCTTGTTGATTTCTGTCCCACATTTACCATCATTAAGACATGTCCAAGATAGTTATATTCTTGTTGATTTCTGTCCCACATTTACCATCATTAAGACATGTCTAAGATAGTTATATTCTTGTTGATTTCTGTCCCACATTTACCATCATTAAGATTTGTCCAAGATAGCTACACTCTTGTTGATTTCTGTCCCACATTTACCATCATTAAGACATGTCCAAGATAGTTATATTCTTGTTGATTTCTGTCCCACATTTATCATCATTAAGACATGTCCAAGATAGTTATATTCTTGTTGATTTCTGTCCCACATTACCACCATTAAGACATGTCCAAGATAGTTATATTCTTGTTGATTTCTGTCCCACATTTACCATCATTAAGACATGTCTAAGATAGTTATATTCTTGTTGATTTCTGTCCCACATTTACCATCATTAAGAGATGTCCAAGATAGTTATATTCTTGTTGATTTCTGTCCCACATTTACCATCATTAAGAGATGTCCAAGATAGCTATACTCTTGTTGATTTCTGTCCCACATTTATCATCATTAAGACATGTCCAAGATAGTTATATTCTTGTTGATTTCTGTCCCACATTTACCATCATTAAGAGATGTCCAAGATAGCTATACTCTTGTTGATTTCTGTCCCACATTTACCATCATTAAGACATGTCTAAGATAGTTATATTCTTGTTGATTTCTGTCCCACATTTACCATCATTAAGAGATGTCCAAGATAGCTATACTCTTGTTGATTTCTGTCCCACATTTATCATCATTAAGACATGTCCAAGATAGTTATATTCTTGTTGATTCTGTCCCACATTTACCATCATTAAGAGATGTCCAAGATAGCTATACTCTTGTTGATTTCTGTCCCACATTTACCATCATTAAGACATGTCCAAGATAGTTATATTCTTGTTGATTTCTGTCCCACATTTACCATCATTAAGATTTGTCCAAGATAGCTACACTCTTGTTGATTTCTGTCCCACATTTACCATCATTAAGACATGTCCAAGATAGTTATATTCTTGTTGATTTCTGTCCCACATTTACCATCATTAAGATTTGTCCAAGATAGCTACACTCTTGTTGATTTCTGTCCCACATTTACCATCATTAAGACATGTCCAAGATAGCTATATTCTTGTTGATTTCTGTCCCACATTTACCATCATTAAGATTTGTCCAAGATAGCTACACTCTTGTTGATTTCTGTCCCACATTTACCATCATTAAGACATGTCCAAGATAGCTATATTCTTGTTGATTTCTGTCCCACATTTACCATCATTAAGATTTGTCCAAGATAGCTACACTCTTGTTGATTTCTGTCCCACATTTACCATCATTAAGACATGTCCAAGATAGCTATATTCTTGTTGATTTCTGTCCCACATTTACCATCATTAAGATTTGTCCAAGATAGCTACATTCTTGTTGATTTCTGTCCCACATTTACCATCATTAAGATTTGTCCAAGATAGCTACACTCTTGTTGATTTCTGTCCCACATTTACCATCATTAAGACATGTCCAAGATAGTTATATTCTTGTTGATTTCTGTCCCACATTTATCATCATTAAGACATGTCCAAGATAGTTATATCTTGTTGATTTCTGTCCCACATTTACCATCATTAAGACATGTCCAAGATAGTTATATTCTTGTTGATTTCTGTCCCACATTTACCATCATTAAGACATGTCTAAGATAGTTATATTCTTGTTGATTTCTGTCCCACATTTACCATCATTAAGAGCATGTCCAAGATAGTTATATTCTTGTTGATTTCTGTCCCACATTTACCATCATTAAGAGATGTCCAAGATAGCTATACTCTTGTTGATTTCTGTCCCACATTTATCATCATTAAGACATGTCCAAGATAGTTATATTCTTGTTGATTTCTGTCCCACATTTACCATCATTAAGAGATGTCCAAGATAGCTATACTCTTGTTGATTTCTGTCCCACATTTACCATCATTAAGACATGTCCAAGATAGCTATATTCTTGTTGATTTCTGTCCCACATTTACCATCATTAAGATTTGTCCAAGATAGCTACACTCTTGTTGATTTCTGTCCCACATTTACCATCATTAAGACATGTCCAAGATAGTTATATTCTTGTTGATTTCTGTCCCACATTTACCATCATTAAGATTTGTCCAAGATAGCTACACTCTTGTTGATTTCTGTCCCACATTTACCATCATTAAGACATGTCAAGATAGCTATATTCTTGTTGATTTCTGTCCCACATTTACCATCATTAAGATTTGTCCAAGATAGCTACACTCTTGTTGATTTCTGTCCCACATTTACCATCATTAAGACATGTCCAAGATAGCTATATTCTTGTTGATTTCTGTCCCACATTTACCATCATTAAGATTTGTCCAAGATAGCTACACTCTTGTTGATTTCTGTCCCACATTTACCATCATTAAGACATGTCCAAGATAGCTATATTCTTGTTGATTTCTGTCCCACATTTACCATCATTAAGATTTGTCCAAGATAGCTACACTCTTGTTGATTTCTGTCCCACATTTACCATTATTAAGACATGTCCAAGATAGCTATACTCTTGTTGATTTCTGTCCCACATTTACCATCATTAAGACATGTCCAAGATAGTTATATTCTTGTTGATTTCTGTCCCACATTTATCATCATTAAGACATGTCCAAGATAGTTATATTCTTGTTGATTTCTGTCCCACATTTACCACCATTAAGACATGTCCAAGATAGTTATATTCTTGTTGATTTCTGTCCCACATTTACCATCATTAAGACATGTCCAAGATAGTTATATTCTTGTTGATTTCTGTCCCACATTTACCATCATTAAGATTTGTCCAAGATAGCTATACTCTTAAACTCTCTCTCTATCTTCTTTCCATTTTCATATTGACTAGTAGGTTTGTTTGTTATCTCTGTGTTATCACAGTTTTAGTCTCCCTAATTTATGCATCTAATCAACATTCTATGCCTGTTTTCTTAATTTTTCAAAAACTAGTTTAGTTAACTCTGGACTGTGCAGGTATGTCGTCAATATATCTTAGGCAATTAATTATAGATCCATTGATGTTTAGGGGGCTGGTTTAGGGGGCTGGTTTAGGAGGTTGGTTTAGAAGGTTGGTTTAGGAGGTTGGTTAGAAGGTTGTTTAGGAGGTTGGGTTAGGAGGTTGGTTTAGGAGGAGGTTGGTTTAGGGGGCTGGTTTAGGTGACTGGTTTAGGTGGTTGGTTTAGGTGGTTGGGTTAGGAGGTTGGTTTAGGAGGTTGGGTTAGGAGGTTGGTTTAGGTGGTTGGTTTAGGAGGTTGGTTTAGGAGGCTGGTTTAGGTGGTTGGGTTAGGAGGTTGGTTTAGGAGGTTGGTTTAGGAGGCTGGTTTAGGAGGCTGGGTTAGGAGGCTGGTTTAGGGTGTTGGGTTAGGAGGTTGGTTTAGGTGGTTGGGTTATGAGGTTGGTTTAGGAGGCTGGTTTAGGAGGCTGGTTAGGTGGTTGGGTTAGGAGGTTGGTTTAGGAGGCTGGTTTAGGAGGTTGGTTTAGAAGGTTGGTTTAGGAGGTTGGTTAGGAGGTTGGTTTAGGAGGTTGGGTTAGGAGGTTGGTTTAGGAGGTTGGTTTAAGGGGCTGGTTTAGGTGACTGGTTTAGGTGGTTGGTTTAGGAGGTTGGTTTAGGAGGTTGGGTTTAGGAGGTTGGTTTAGGTGGTTGGGTTAGGAGGTTGGTTTAGGAGGGGTTTAGGTGGTGGGTTAGGAGGTTGGTTTAGGTGGTTGGGTTAGGAGGTTGGTTTAGGAGGCTGGTTTAGGAGGCTGGGTTAGGAGGCTGGTTTAGGTGGTTGGGTTAGGAGGTTGGTTTAGGTGGTTGGGTTATGAGGTTGGTTTAGGAGCTGGTTTAGGAGGCTGGGTTAGGAGGCTGGTTTAGGTGGTTGGGTTAGGAGGTTGGTTTAGGAGGTTAGGTTAGGAGGTTGGTTTAGGAGGCTGGTTTAGGTTGTTGGTTTAGGTTGTTGGTTAGGTTGCTGGTTTAAATGGCTGGGTTAGGAGGCTGGTTAGGAGGTTGGGTTAGGAGGTTGGGTTAGGAGGTTGGTTTAGGCTGCTGGTTTAGGTTGCTGGTTTAAATGGCTGGTTTAGGAGGCTGGTTAAGGTGGTTGGGTTAGGAGGTTGGTTTAGGTGGTTGGGTTAGGAGGTTGGTTTAGGAGGCTGGTTTAGGTTGCTGTTTAAATGGCTGGTTTAGGAGGCTGGTTTAGGTGGTTGGGTTAGGAGGTTGGTTTAGGTGGTTGGGTTAGGAGGCTGGTTTAGGAGGTTGGGTTAGGTTGCTGGTTTAGGTTGCTGGTTTAAATGGCTGGGTTAGGAGGCTGGTTTAGGTGGTTGGTTTAGGGAGCTAGTTTAGGGGCTAGTTTAGGAGGCTGGGTTAGGGGGCTGGTTTAGGGAGCTAGTTTAGGGGGCTAGTTTAGGAGGCTGGTTTAGGAGGCTGGTTTAGGAGCTAGTTTAGGGGGCTAGTTTAGGAGGCTGGTTAAGGTGCTGATTTAGGAGGCTGATTTAGGGGTTGGTTTAGGTGGCTGATTTAGGGGGCTGGTTTAGGTGGCTGATTTAGGTGGCTGATTTAGGTGGCTGTTTTAGGGGGCTGGTTTAGGGGGCTGATTTAGGTGGCTGATTTAGGTGGTTGATTTAGGGTGCTGGTTTAGGTGCCTGGTTTAGGGGGCTGGTTTAGGTGGCTGATTTAAATGGCTGGGTTAGGAGGCTGGTTTAGGTGGTTGGTTTAGGGAGCTAGTTTAGGGGGCTAGTTTAGGAGGCTGGGTTAGGGGGCTGGTTTAGGGGGCTGGTTTAGGGGGCTAGTTTAGGCTGCTGGTTTAGGTGGCCGATTTAGGAGGCTGGTTTAGGGGGCTAGTTTAGGCTGCTGGTTAAGGTGCTGGTTTTGGGGTTGTTTAGGTGGCTGATTTAGGGGGTTGGTTTAGGTGGCTGATTTAGGGGGCTGGTTTAGGTGGCTGATTTAGGTGGCTGATTTAGGGGGCTGATTTAGGTGGCTGTTTTAGGGGGCTGGTTTAGGGGGCTGATTTAGGTGGCTGATTTAGGTGGTTGATTTAGGGTGCTGGTTTAGGTGCCTGGTTTAGGGGGCTGGTTTAGGTGGCTGATTTAGGGGGCTTGTTTAGGTAGCGGGTTTAGGGGACAGATTTAGGGGGCTAATTTATGATGCTGGTTTATGTGGCCTAGAGGTCAGCTTGTGAACAAGAAGATCCTGGGGCTCACCACAAACATGGAACTTTGTCAACAATGGAATCTGGAATGTGCAGATGAGACTGGCTGGGTTACTTAGTAACAAGAGGAAAAAACAGAAGGTCACAGAGATTGAGGTAGACAAAGAGGAAAGATTTTGGATGGTTTGACGATGTAGCACAGAAAAGGAACACGATGGAACTGTTACGCTGGATTAAGAATTATGGAGGAATATGGTGCCCAAAGTACCTCTGTAAGAATCATGAATAAAATGAGTAAAAGTTTTAATATCTTCAATTGACCCATTTTTTTATATTTGTAGTTTAGGTAAGCATATATATTTCTTGATAAAGGTGCCTGCAATAATATTAAATTAAGGATTCATATATTTCACAATGTTTAGGCTGTCACTTTCAAAGTGATCAAATAAATCTGTTAACACAACAATACAATTTCATCTTCTCTGTCATTGAAAGTGAAAGTTCAAATATTTTCAATCAACCCTTTTTTTTTTGCTTTAAGTTGGACTGCTATGTAATTTGCTCACTTGTGATGTGGCAAATTTGTCTACAATAATATATTAGGATCCATTAAATTTGTCTACAATAATATATTATGATCCATTAAATTTATGTACAATAATATATTAGGGTCCACTAAATTTGTCTACAATAATATATTAGGATCCACTAAATTTGTGTACAATAATATATTAGGGTCCACTAAATTTGTCTACAATAATATATTAGGATCCACTAAATTTGTGTACAATAATATATTAGAATTCACTAAATTTGTATACAATAATATATTAGGATCCACTAAATTTGTCTACAATAATATATTAGGATCCACTAAATTTGTGTACAATAATATATTAGAATTCACTAAATTTGTATACAATAATATATTAAGATTCACTAAAATTGTCTACAACAAAAGCCAATATCAAAGGAAAAACTCATCAAATGTTTCTTCTATGTTTGACAAATAATAAAAGGCTTCCTATCTGAGGGATACATCAATGTGCTATAGCAGGCCACTCAAAGAGCAAACTCACCGTTTGTAATAACTGAATAGTCCAACACTAGAATGAACATCTTGTCCATAAATAGAACAAATATAGATGTATGATAAAGCTGACATTGATGCTTTTGCTGAGTCTTCATTGTTGCATCTTTACCATGTTTATGTCCGTTGACATGATGTTACACTTTGCTATACTATTTCTGTCTATCTGTGTTTGGAGATCTTCAATGTTGGTGTTGAATTGCCTCATGTCACACAAGTAGGTATCTTTAAAACTGAAGCAAGTAGGTATCTTTCAAACAGAGACAAGTAGGTATCTTTAAAACAGAGATAAGTAGGTATCTTTAAAACAGAGATAAGTAGGTATCTTTAAAACAGAGACCAGTAAGGTTTCTTTAAAACAGAGATAAGTAGGTATCTTTAAAACAGAGATAAGTAGGTATCTTTAAAACAGAGATAAGTAGGTATCTTTAAAACAGAGACAAGTAAGGTTTCTTTAAAATTGAGACAGGTAGGTTTCTTTAAAACAGAGACAAGTAGGTTTCTTTAAAACTGAGAGACAAGTAGGTATCTTTAAAACAGAGACAGACAAGTATGAATCTTTAAAACAGAGACATGTAGGTATACTATAATATTTAAAAAATAGTAAGGTAGGTATCTTTAAAACAGAGACAATTACAGGTATCTTCAAAACAGAGACAATGGGTTATCTTCAAAGCAGAGACAAGTAGGTATCTTAAACCAGAGTGACAAGTAAATATGTTTAAAACAGAGACAAGTAGATATCTTTAAAACAGAGACAAGTGACTAGTACAGTGTCAGTATCCACTTGACATAATATTATTCGCCATACTCGACATTATTTTGACACTCACAAAAGAACTTTGAACTACGACATGCATAATAACAATATAATTGGTAAGTAACTGTCACTACTGACTGGATTTGGGAGTTAAGTAAATGACTTCACTTAGGCTGATACACTCGCTTTTCTAACTAAAACTAACTTTACTAATACTATTGACTGTGGAAGTACACTTGCCTAGCTACACAAGCACAATCGCACACCACAGCAGTGACCGGACACAAGACTTAGACTGGCACACAGTACACCAACACATCATTCATTATAGCAGACTTGGATGAGTGCTTTCGTCTGGACTGAAATAATTGTTGAAAATGAGCGTGAATGAAGATAAATCTCTACATACAAAGCTCAACCGTCATACATGGAATGTATTAGTACTTGATTCGTGACTCACCGTGGTTTTGATGGAACTAAAACGGTCGGTTCTAGCAAGGAGAAGGGGGGTCGATCAGCTGGCCTGTTTGTTTTGGTATTTTTAGATGCGGAATACGTCATCACTTATTGTGTATGAAGAAAACATCTAAGTACCGAAATATACCAGAAGTTATGAGAGGGGATGCTCTTTTGTGAAATAAGGACAATCAACAGACAAGCTGAAAAAGAAATAAACAACATCAATGCTTTTAAGAGCAAGTGTTACAGAAGAATAATCAAAATATCATGGATGTAGAAAAGAATAGTGTGTTACCGGGGCCTCATTACGTGGGATGTAAAGAATAGTGACACTGTGACCTTCCAGGCATGTCGTAAGAGGCGACTAAGGAGGTTGATCGATGGCTTGACAAGCTGTCATTGTAAAAAGCATTGTTATGGAAACAGACCATAGATTTTAGAAGCAGTGATCTCTGCAATATGTGCCACGCAAGGTTTCTGTTTTTGAGATTGTGGTTCTGCCCTATGTGCCGTCTTCGGCTCGAAAGGACAATAGATAGATAGAAAAGAATAAACATTACAATTTTACGAGAATATAAAATTCCAGAAAACTGATTGATAAAAGAACATAAAAACAAGGAACAATGAATTACATCATATAACGACATAATGATAATGAATGGCATATACTATATAGGTGGTGGAGGGCATGGTTCCTGGTAAGTGAGAGAGATAGAGAGGAAGACCTAGAAGAAGGTGGATGCAGGAAATCAGATACGATCTGGAATTGACAGCTGCAGTAGTAGCTGGACATCTCGCGCAGTGCAGGGAAAACTTCAGAGTAGCTGTCGTATGAGTTAAGTTCCAACAACAGGAGAAGCATCTAGATGATGATGATGATCTTTTGTCACGCCCCCCCCCCCTCTAGCAAATCAGTAAAACTACGATCCCACAAGCAAAGGATATGATGATGTGTATAATTTGTTGATTATTTAAAATATATACAACCTTTTTTTTAATACAGACACTTGGTAACAGTATTTGGTAATTCAGTCTGAATAGTAAGAAAACAATGGTCATATCAAAGAAACAATCATCACCATCATAAAAATAAACAAGACAAATCTGAAACAAGTGCAACACTTCAAATACTTGGGTACAATAATAACATGAGATGGAAGATGCACCACAGAAATAAAAAGTAGGATAGCTCTTATTGTAATTGGTTGGTTACAGTTGGCAAAATATAAGGAAAAAGAGATTGCTGACGACAAAGAGAGAAAATACTGAATAGCTTGGTGTCATGACATGGAAAACAGTCAACAACAGAACTGATACGATGCACTGTGGATGGACATGATCGCCTACGCCAACCTGTATGGTACATGATGATGGATTGGTCACAAGCAATCATTTGTCCGCAGTTTTGTGACATATTTGTATACTGTCGTACTGGGTATTGTTTTACTGAGTATCTGAATCTGCCAATATTGGATAGATAGACCCGACCGCAGAATGAACAAAATACATCTGTGGTACCTCGCTGTATCTCCTTTCTTTTGCCTTATGATTTAACATCGTCTCTTCCTCGAATGTTGCTTGATATTGTTTGTTTATCTATGTGCTACGATTTGACAGATTTTTCGGGGTATTTTTTTTTTCGTCGATTGAAAATTCTCTCAAGGTATCTCTACAAACATCCATAGGCCTTAATCTCAGACTGATCTGCATTTTGGTCTCTTTCTGTCCTGAAGTTCTCACATAGCTTTCTATAGTAGTATACATTTTATACCGGAATAGCGTCATTGCAGGTGGAGCATTCTGCTGGAATGGGCTTAGCCCCCGTTCCCGCAACAAACAGAGTGGTGACCTTTATCGTTCAGATTGTGTTAGTGAACGTGTAGCGTTTTTTTTTTTTGGGGGGGGGGGGGGGAAGAGAAACACGCCGCTTTTGATACACCTCTCCGCGGCTCGCTGAAAAGTCAGTCGCGAGCACCACGAACATCCATGCGCCCGCGCCAAATCTGTAAACTTTATGTTCAGTAAGCGTGTCTCAACAAATGAAGTCAGGCCTCCACTTTGATGAAGCACTCGATCTGACCATAGTCCAGCTGATGGCGAGCACAGATTACACATTCCGTCACAGGGCTAAGTCGAGTACCATTCCACTTTCAATCAACGGCCAGTCACCTGCAGCGAAAACCTATAGGCCTACGCACCAGCGCCACAACCGTGTTTGTTTTTGTGGTCACGTGAATGTGACCAATCCACCATTGTCTCCGTAAACAATAATCCAGACCGGAAGGAATTATTTTAAAACTCCAACAAAAACGTCAACAGTCCTGAGCCTGATTTGACTATATGGCTTGCCGCCCTATGCAGGCCTGTTGGGCATTTGCCCGGGGGCCCATATAAACCATTTATTTTTTATTCCTTCGGGGGGGGGGGGGGACTCTTTCTTTGCCCAGGGGCCCAAAATGGTGTAGAGACGGCTCTGTTTCTATCAATATTCATTTAGTACACTACTTAGATGTCTGTGAACTTCTTCATATTAACATTGTGTCTGGGCGTACGCTAGTTGTCCATTCTTCTCACATGGCCTAACCATCTTAGCCCAGGACTACTTAGTGTTTCATTCATTATGGATGGGAGTTTGTCTCATTGTAAATCGTCAGATTTGGTTACTTTATCCTGATATTTGAAGCAAATTATCTTGCCAAGGCAACGTACACGAAAGCTATTTCTTTCGCCCAGCATTGGAAGTTCACGTTTTGGATCCATGTAGAAGGGGGCTAAGCACAAAACATAGTGAGGACAATAAATTATAAACTGAAACTATCATCATGTTCAGCTCCAAGATGTAGAATTCCCTGGATTTATTCTCCACCAATAGTTGTTTGTTGGTTGTGCCTCACCACTGCGGGTATGAATGGAGCACTACAGGAACGTTCCTGTCCCTCATTTTGTGATTATAGACTGGGAAATGAGACAATGTTCTGTGTACTGGAAGACTGGAAATGAGACAATGTTCTGTGTACTGGAAGACTGGGAAATGAGACAGTGTTCTGTGTACTGGAAGACTGGGAAATGAGACAGTGTTCTGGTAGACTGGGAAATGAGACAGTGTTCTGTGTTCTGGTAGGCTGAGAAATGAGACAATGTTCTGTGTTCTGGTAGACTGGGAAATGAGACAATGTTCTGTGTTCTGGTAGGCTGAGAAATGAGACAATGTTCTGTGTTCTGGTAGACTGGGAAATGAGACAGTGTTCTGGTAGACTGGGAAATGAGACAATGTTCCATGTACTGGAAGACTGGGAAATGAGACAATGTTCCGTGTACTGGAAGACTGTGAAATGAGACAGTGTTCTGGTAGACTGGGAAATGAGACAATGTTCTGTGTACTGGAAGACTGGGAAATGAGACAATGTTCTGTGTACTGGTAGAATGGGAAATGAGACTATGTTCGTGTACTGGTAGACCTGTCGATGAGATCACATATTTCCCCATTCTTGCCCAGACTTCAGGAGTAAACAGACTATGAGGTATGGCCAAGGGACTCTGTTCTGCAGATACCATCAGATGTGCGGAGGACGATTTACCAGTTTGTGACATCAGTTCCTTGGTTGAAAGTGGTCAACAACTGATAGCTATCTGACCACTTTGTGACTAATGAAAGTGGACAACAAACAGCTTCTACATATAAGATGAGAAGTCAATTGTCTGGTAACATAAGAAGAGAAGTCAATTGCTTGGTAACATTAAACTTTAATAGACCTATTTCCAATTGACCAGCTTCCACAAAAACCAAAGAAAGAAAGAACTCGTACATACACTAGTAAGCACAAGTCATAAACATACAAGTGACTGAGAGCACTGTAATGCAGGCATTGTTGATACAAAAAATCTGCCATCTTTATACATCACCTGACCATACAATGCATTCTGGGAACAAAAAGGAATAATGTGACAGAAAAAAACATATGTTAACTGAAACCATTGTAAATTCAATGCCAATACAAAGATTGTACACACAAGATTATTTATGTGAATATTGCGAACACTGAAATGATCATTTTTAGCTGTTTTTGAGGATATTTTTTCCTACCATAATCTGAGAGGTATGATAATTGTAACCAACAGAGTTGTCTTTACTAAACACAAAACAGTCTGAGGCTCCATGTTTGCTTGCCGAACATATGCATAAATTTGTCACGATTAATAAGCACGCAGCATGTCTGGTACTGGGGAGATTCCATCTGGAGTGGTATGTTTTTATGGCTCATTAGACTTGTGCTGTCTGTTTCAATGTTTGGTTTGCACCAGACAGTGTGGCAGCTAACTCCTCATACTTACCAACATTAGCAACATGGTTGGTGCTCCAGACTATGCAGTAACACTCTCCCCACAACCATCAGGACAGATGGCGTGACTTCACTGGATCGGAAAAGCAGAATAATTTTTTTGGTAGACATTAACCTTGCACAACCAGCCCACCTCAGCTGGCAAATGTTAGACCATTCAAGCACAACATTGTTAGCCATATTTTTCACTTTCAAGAAAGATAAACTGAAGGCAAATATTAAAGCATAACAGCAATACAAAGTCAGCTTAACTACAATAATAATAAAACAGAACTCAAACAAGTTTTGAGGAAAGAAAATCCTAAACAAGAAATCCCCTGACCAAGAAAACACTGAGTGTTAAAGATGCAGAGAGAACAAATCTGTAATGGTGAAACAGAAACAAACATAAGAAATAGTGAAATTCTGAAAAGGTAGATGGATGTAACAGAGGCCTCACACGTGACTAATGAACCCTGTAACAATACCAAAAGCCATGTCTTCATCACACCCTGTTACTTGAATAGTTGACACTTCTTCCAAAATATCTATCTATTGACCTTTCGAGCCATAGCCAGCCCATAGGACGTAGACCAAGATACTCCTTCTCTTATCTAAATTTTTGTTCTAGCAGTTTTCAATTCTTTTAAAGATATTTTATCAAATCTCGCCAATTGTCTTTGTTCTGTGCAAACAGCTTGATCTCATTGAGTGAGCCGATTCCTGCTGCTCTTGCCTCTCTCATCAATGTTCTTCTCAGTCTCTCTGGGTCTTCCTCTTTTTTCTCATACCTGTTGTTTCCCACATGAGGGCTTGCTTTGCTATTCAGTTATTATCTCTTCTCATCACATGTCCAACATATGACCATCGTCTTTTCTTTATTACTGAAGATATTAGTGGTTGATTGGCGATTTCTCTAATTTCCTCGTTTGTTTTGAATTCATTCCATGCTATACCAATTATTTTCCTTAGACATTTATTTTTGAATGCGTTCAACTTTGTTTCTATATAGTACATTTGATTTGAATAGTCTAAGTTTTGTGTTTGTGCTGATGAGTTTTGATTTCCACAACTTTTCAAGGCTTCTGAAAGACATTGCTGCTTTAGCTATTCTGATTCTAATTTCTTTGCTTGTATCCCCTTCTCGATCAATGTGACTTCCAAGATAAGATAAAGTGATCGATCTCTTCCACTGGTTTGTTTTCCATGTATATTTTGTCGTCTGTTGGAATTAAGCTTTTCATGACTTTAATCTTTTCATAATTTATCTCAAGCCCAATTTTGCTGGCTATTGATGATAGTTCATTTGTGTTTTCCTGCATTGTTTTTATCTGACTGCTGATGAGAACTATGTCATCTGCAAAGTCGAGGTCCTCCAAGTGGTCTCCTTGTATCCATTCGATTCCTTTGTTAACAGTGCAGCATTTCTTCATTATGAAGCCCATAACAACTCCAAATAACAAGGGCGATAAAATACATCCTTGTTTAACCCCAGTTTCTAGTGGGAAACATTCGCTCAGTCCTTCCTCTGTTCGAACTGCACATGTGTAACCATCATACATGTCTTTGATAATATTTATGATTTTGAAGACATATTTTTCCAGAATATGGGAACCATTATAATCAATACATCATAAACAAAATATGGGAACCATTATAATCAATACATCATAAACAAAATATGGGAACATTATAATCAATACATCATAAACAAAATATGGAGAAATAAAGTGAGCAAAGGGAAGTCACTAATGATGGGATGATGAAGAGTTGCGGCAAAGGGAAGTCACCAATGATGGGATGATGAAGCAAAGGACCAATCAACTACAATGACACGGTTGTACAGCAGAATGAACTATCATTATTTAAATATTAACATTTAGTTGTGCAACAGAACGAAACAAACAATAAAAGCTGCATTTATTTACAAATTAAAAAACACAGACAATAAGGTGAAGCATGATTATTAAAAAAAAAAAAAAAAACTATCTTCCAGGATCTATCTATTGACCTTTCGAGCCGTAACCGGCCCATAGGGCGTAGACCAAGATACACCTTCTCCTATATGAATTTTTGTTCTAGCAGTTTTCTTTTAAAGATATTTTATCAAATCTCGCCATCTGTCTCTGTTCTGTGCAAGCAGTTCTATCTCATTGAGGGAGCCGATTCCTGCTGCTCTTGCCTCTCTCATCAATGTTCTTCTCAGTGTCTCCCTGGGTCTTCCTCTTT
Source organism: Megaustenia siamemsis (assembly GCA_032433765.1). Taxonomy (NCBI): domain Eukaryota; kingdom Metazoa; phylum Mollusca; class Gastropoda; order Stylommatophora; family Ariophantidae; genus Megaustenia; species Megaustenia siamemsis. The sequence continues at coordinate 65,827,532 of JAVIAB010000108.1, forward strand.
TTCTTTTACCTGTTGTTTCCCATATGAGGGCTTGCTTTGCTATTCGATTATTATCTCTTCTCATCACATGTCCAACGTATGACCATCGTCTTTTCTTTATTACTGAAGATATTAGTGGTTGATTGGCGATTTCTCTAATTTCCTCGTTTGTTTTGAATTCGTTCCATTCTATACCAAGTATTTTCCTTAGACATTTATTTTCGAATGCGTTCAACTTTGTTTCTATATCTCTTGTTGTTTTCCAGCTTTCACACGCATACGTAAGGGTTGATAGTACATTTGATTTGAATAGCCTAAGTTTTGTGTTTGTGCTAATGAGTTTTGATTTCCACAACTTTTCAAGGCTTCTGAAAGACATTGCTGCTTTAGCCAGTCTGATTCTAATTTCTTTGCTCGTATCCCCTTCTCGATCAATGTGACTTCCAAGATAGATGAAGTGATCGATCTCTTCTACTGGTTTGTTTTCCATGTATATTTTGTCACTTGTTGGAATTAAACTTTTCATGACTTTAGTCTTTTCATGATTGACCTCAAGCCCAATTTTGCTGGCTATTGATGATAGTTCATTTGTGTTTTCCTGCATCGTTTTTATCTGATTGCTGATGAGAACTATGTCATCAGCAAAGTCCAGGTCCTCCAAATGGTCTCCTTGTATCCATTCGATGCCTTTATTACCAGTGCAGCATTTCTTCATTATGAAGTCCATAACAATTCCAAATAACAAGGGCGATAAAATACATCCTTGTTTAACCCCAGTTTCTATTGGGAAACATTCGCTCAGTCCTTCCTCTGTTCGAACTGCACATGTGTAACCATCATACATGTCTTTGATAATATTTATGATTTTTGATGGTAAGCCATATTGCTTCAGAATTTTCCACAAAGAATCTCTATGAATACTATCAAATGCTTTTTGAAGTCGATGAAGTTAAGTACAAAAGGTTTTTGCTTTTCAATGTGTTCCTCCAATATAAGTCGTAGAGTGAAAATGTGGTCAAGACAGCTTCTCCCTTTTCTAAACCCAGCCTGTTCTTCACGCATTACTGTATCTATTGAATCCTTTATTCTATTTAGGATGATTTTACAGAATAATTTTGAGGCAACTGACAAAAGTGTCACGCCTCTCCAATTGTTACAATCTCTAAGATTGCCCTTTTTTGGGATCTTAACAATGATTCCTTTTTTCTTCCAGGATACAACATAATAAATAAACAGCTGAACCGAGTAACATATTTTGATTAATAACAATTGTTTGTGAGGAAACACTTGGGCACCACCAACTCCAAGTGCTGTTGTTCAGTGAAGAGCTTGACTCACTGAGGGCATCCTCACATTTGCCAGTGCATGGGTGTGGAATACAGAAGAGAAGACATCAAGGAAGAGCGGCTAGACATCATTCTTCTTTATTTATGGACAAGCCGGATGTTGTGTGTCACTCCATGGCCATTAAAAAAAATATGAGATGTCTGACAGCTAAACAGTTCCACTAAACAGTCTCTCTTCAAAGACGGCTATGATATATTTTGTTGTCTTATTTGCACAGTCATGGTGACACAGGTTGGTGCTACAAGTGTTGTTCTGGCACAAACTAAGCTCCCCCTTACCCCACAAGTGTGTTTAGTTCAAGAACCAATACCTTCTACCTTACACAACATTGACTTCTACCGTACATGGACACAACCAGATGACTATCCCTGTCTTATCATCACACCCCACAAACAATGTGCAATCTCATCTACTCCTAATAATACAGCAACATCCCAGCACAGACAAATAAAGAAACAGTAACAAACAGCTGCTGTTTTATGTCTTGATTGAACTCTTTCTCTGACAGCAAAATTATTTATAGAAAAAAATACTTGAATCTAATACCTTGAACTATCAACAGCTTAAACAGAAGTGAGGCAGCGGCAACAATGAATGCACCAATAATCCATTTGACCACAGCTCATCATCAACTACTGTCATGCCTCCACACAACTTTCTATCATTACAGTTATCTAGCAGTTCTGTTGTTGACTTCCTACAAAACTGCTCTCCAAAACTACAGTGACTAAATCTGATGAAAAGGGGAAAGAAAAATGAAGAACAAAACAACAGAACTGAAGATGATAAGCGCAGATTTATTCAATGTCTGGGTCTGTGCTTAATAAACAACAAAATGCAAAATGATAAGTTTCATACAGGCTCATGTATAGATCCATTTTGATGACATTAATTGTAATGACATTTATTCAAAGATTCCAAAAATTGTTTAGTTATTTTTAAACATTTCAAAATGTGCATCTTTTCTCAAGAGCCTCTTTCATTTCTATTGAAATCAAAAGATCTACAATGAGAAAATATTGCACCAAAGGCATGAGAAACAAAATCAACTGTTTCTGCTAGACTCTATGACTAATTCTCAAACAATTTTATCGGAAGTGTGCTGTGTTTTTGTGTGCGCGAGTGTGTTTATAAATACATAAATTTTAAATGCAAAACTGAGGCTGTCATTCTTTTTTTTTCTCGTTGGACAGATCTTGTCTCAGCTTGTCAATAACAGGCTTATATAAGTCAAAGCAAAATATGCCATTCTCATCAAAGTAGTTGTCCACACGCCTGGACACAGAAGCAGATCTGTTCTCTTTAGTCTTCCCATCAATGTACTGCAAGGTGATTTGGTACGTGTCATCATATCTGAAAATAGTCAAATCAAATGTCAGAGAAATTGCTGAAGGTAAAGTTGTGAGCCCATGATAGATAATTTGAGGACAAGCTATGAGTTATTTGTCATGACTGGATACCTACAAGCGATTCTCAAACCCAACCTCCTGTTATTGTCTGTCCCAAACCCAACCTCCTGTTATTGCCTGTCCCAAACCCATACCTCCTGTTATTGCATGTCCCAAACCCAACCTCCTGTTATTGTCTGTCCCAAACCCAACCTCCTGTTATTGCCTGTCCAAACCCAACCTCCTGTTATTGCATGTCCCAAACCCATACCTCCTGTTATTGCATGTCCCAAACCCAACCTCCTGTTATTGCATGTCCCAAACCCAACCTCCTGTTATTGCATGTCCCAAACCCAACCTCCTGTTATTGCCTGTCCCAAACCCAACCTCCTGTTATTGCATGTCCCAAACCCAACCTCCTGTTATTGCATGTCCCAAACCCAACCTCCTGTTATTGCCTGTCCCAAACCCAACCTCCTGTTATTGTCTGTCCCAAACCCAACCTCCTGTTATTGCATGTCCCAAACCCAACCTCCTGTTATTGCCTGTCTCAAACCCAACCTCCTGTTATTGCATGTCCCAAACCCAACCTCCTGTTATTGCATGTCCCAAACCCAACCTCCTGTTATTGCATGTCCCAAACCCATACCTCCTGTTATTGCATGTCCCAAACCCAACCTCCTGTTATTGCATGTCCCAAACCCAACCTCCTGTTATTGCATGTCCCAAACCCAACCTCCTGTTAATGCCTGTCTCAAACCCAACCTCCTGTTAGTGTCTGTCTCAAACCCAACCTCCTGTTATTGCCTGTCTCAAACCCAACCTCCTGTTAGTGTCTGTCCAAAACCCAACCTCCTGTTATTGCCTGTCTCAAACCCAACCTCCTGTTAGTGTCTGTCCAAAACCCAACCTCCTGTTATTGCCTGTCTCAAACCCAACCTCCTGTTATTGTCTGTCTCAAACCCAACCTCCTGTTATTGTCTGTCTCAAACCCAACCTCCTGTTATTGTCTGTCTCAAACCCAACCTCCTGTTATTGTCTGTCTCAAACCCAACCTCCTGTTATTGTCTGTCTCAAACCCAACCTCCTGTTATTGTCTGTCTCAAACCCAACCTCCTGTTAGTGTCTGTCCAAAACCCAACCTCCTGTTATTGCCTGTCTCAAACCCAACCTCCTGTATTGCCTGTCTCAAACCCAACCTCCTGTTATTGTCTGTCTCAAACCCAACCTCCTGTTATTGTCTGTCTCAAACCCAACCTCCTGTTAGTGCCTGTCTCAAACCCAACCTCCTGTTATTGTCTGTCTCAAACCCAACCTCCTGTTATTGTCTGTCTCAAACCCAACCTCCTGTTATTGCCTGTCTCAAACCCAACCTCATGTTAGTGCCTGTCTCAAACCCAACCTCCTGTTATTGTCTGTCTCAAACCCAACCTCCTGTTATTGTCTGTCTCAAACCCAACCTCCTGTTATTGTCTGTCTCAAACCCAACCTCCTGTTATTGCCTGTCTCAAACCCAACCTCCTGTTATTGCCTGTCTCAAACCCAACCTCCTGTTAGTGTCTGTCCAAACCCAACCTCCTGTTATTGTCTGTCTCAAACCCAACCTCCTGTTATTGCCTGTCTCAAACCCAACCTCCTGTTAGTGTCTGTCCAAAACCCAACCTCCTGTTATTGTCTGTCTCAAACCCAACCTCCTGTTATTGTCTGTCTCATACCCAACCTCCTGTTAGTGTCTGTCCCAAACCCAACCTCCTGTTAGTGTCTGTCCCAAACCCAACCTCCTGTTATTGCCTGTCTCAAACCCAACCTCCTGTTATTGCCTGTCTCAAACCCAACCTCCTGTTATTGCCTGTCTCAAACCCAACCTCCTGTTATTGCCTGTCTCAAACCCAACCTCCTGTTATTGCCTGTCTCAAACCCAACCTCCTGTTATTGTCTGTCTCAAACCCAACCTCCTGTTATTGTCTGTCTCAAACCCAACCTCCTGTTAGTGCCTGTCTCAAACCCAACCTCCTGTTAGTGTCTGTCTCAAACCCAACCTCCTGTTAGTGCCTGTCTCAAACCCAACCTCCTGTTAGTGTCTGTCTCAAACCCAACCTCCTGTTAGTGTCTGTCTCAAACCCAACCTCCTGTTAGTGTCTGTCTCAAACCCAACCTCCTGTTAGTGTCTGTCTCAAACCCAACCTCCTGTTAGTGTCTGTCTCAAACCCAACCTCCTGTTAGTGTCTGTCTCAAACCCAACCTCCTGTTAGTGTCTGTCTCAAACCCAACCTCCTGTTATTGCCTGTCTCAAACCCAACCTCCTGTTAGTGCCTGTCTCAAACCCAACCTCCTGTTAGTGTCTGTCTCAAACCCAACCTCCTGTTAGTGTCTGTCTCAAACCCAACCTCCTGTTAGTGTCTGTCCAAAACCCAACCTCCTGTTAGTGTCTGTCTCAAACCCAACCTCCTGTTAGTGCCTGTCTCAAACCCAACCTCCTGTTAGTGTCTGTCTCAAACCCAACCTCCTGTTAGTGTCTGTCTCAAACCCAACCTCCTGTTAGTGTCTGTCCAAAACCCAACCTCCTGTTAGTGTCTGTCTCAAACCCAACCTCCTGTTATTGTCTGTCTCAAACCCAACCTCCTGTTAGTGTCTGTCCCAAACCCAACCTCCTGTTATTGCCTGTCTCAAACCCAACCTCCTGTTATTGCCTGTCTCAAACCCAACCTCCTGTTATTGCCTGTCTCAAACCCAACCTCCTGTTATTGCCTGTCTCAAACCCAACCTCCTGTTATTGCCTGTCTCAAACCCAACCTCCTGTTATTGTCTGTCTCAAACCCAACCTCCTGTTATTGTCTGTCTCAAACCCAACCTCCTGTTAGTGCCTGTCTCAAACCCAACCTCCTGTTAGTGTCTGTCTCAAACCCAACCTCCTGTTAGTGCCTGTCTCAAACCCAACCTCCTGTTAGTGTCTGTCTCAAACCCAACCTCCTGTTAGTGCCTGTCTCAAACCCAACCTCCTGTTAGTGTCTGTCTCAAACCCAACCTCCTGTTAGTGTCTGTCTCAAACCCAACCTCCTGTTAGTGTCTGTCCAAAACCCAACCTCCTGTTAGTGTCTGTCTCAAACCCAACCTCCTGTTAGTGTCTGTCTCAAACCCAACCTCCTGTTAGTGCCTGTCTCAAACCCAACCTCCTGTTAGTGCCTGTCTCAAACCCAACCTCCTGTTAGTGCCTGTCTCAAACCCAACCTCCTGTTAGTGCCTGTCTCAAACCCAACCTCCTGTTAGTGTCTGTCTCAAACCCAACCTCCTGTTAGTGTCTGTCTCAAACCCAACCTCCAGTTAGTGTCTGTCTCAAACCCAACCTCCTGTTAGTGCCTGTCTCAAACCCAACCTCCTGTTAGTGTCTGTCTCAAACCCAACCTCCTGTTAGTGTCTGTCTCAAACCCAACCTCCTGTTAGTGTCTGTCTCAAACCCAACCTCCTGTTAGTGTCTGTCTCAAACCCAACCTCCTGTTATTGCCTGTCTCAAACCCAACCTCCTGTTAGTGTCTGTCTCAAACCCAACCTCCTGTTAGTGTCTGTCTCAAACCCAACCTCCTGTTAGTGTCTGTCTCAAACCCAACCTCCTGTTAGTGTCTGTCTCAAACCCAACCTCCTGTTATTGCCTGTCTCAAACCCAACCTCCTGTTATTGCCTGTCTCAAACCCAACCTCCTGTTAGTGTCTGTCTCAAACCCAACCTCCTGTTAGTGTCTGTCTCAAACCCAACCTCCTGTTAGTGTCTGTCTCAAACCCAACCTCCTGTTATTGTCTGTCTCAAACCCAACCTCCTGTTATTGTCTGTCTCAAACCCAACCTCCTGTTAGTGTCTGTCTCAAACCCAACCTCCTGTTAGTGCCTGTCTCAAACCCAACCTCCTGTTAGTGTCTGTCTCAAACCCAACCTCCTGTTAGTGTCTGTCTCAAACCCAACCTCCTGTTATTGTCTGTCTCAAACCCAACCTCCTGTTATTGTCTGTCTCAAACCCAACCTCCTGTTATTGCCTGTCCCAAACCCAACCTCCTGTTATTGTCTGTCTCAAACCCAACCTCCTGTTAGTGTCTGTCTCAAACCCAACCTCCTGTTAGTGTCTGTCTCAAACCCTACCTCCTGTTAGTGTCTGTCTCAAACCCAACCTCCTGTTAGTGTCTGTCCAAAACCCAACCTCCTGTTAGTTTAGTGTCTGTCTCAAACCCAACCTCCTGTTAGTTTAGTGTCTGTCTCAAACCCAACCTCCTGTTAGTGTCTGTCTCAAACCCAACCTCCTGTTAGTGTCTGTCTCAAACCCAACCTCCTGTTAGTGTCTGTCTCAAACCCAACCTCCTGTTAGTGTCTGTCTCAAACCCAACCTCCTGTTAGTGTCTGTCTCAAACCCAACCTCCTGTTAGTGTCTGTCTCAAACCCAACCTCCTGTTAGTGTCTGTCTCAAACCCAACCTCCTGTTATTGTCTGTCTCAAACCCAACCTCCAGTTAGTGTCTGTCTCAAACCCAACCTCCTGTTAGTGTCTGTCCAAAACCCAACCTCCTGTTAGTGTCTGTCTCAAACCCAACCTCCTGTTAGTGTCTGTCTCAAACCCAACCTCCTGTTAGTGTCTGTCTCAAACCCAACCTCCTGTTATTGTCTGTCTCAAACCCAACCTCCTGTTAGTGTCTGTCTCAAACCCAACCTCCTGTTAGTGTCTGTCTCAAACCCAACCTCCTGTTATTGCCTGTCTCAAACCCAACCTCCTGTTAGTGTCTGTCTCAAACCCAACCTCCTGTTATTGTCTGTCTCAAACCCAACCTCCTGTTAGTGTCTGTCTCAAACCCAACCTCCTGTTAGTGTCTGTCTCAAACCCAACCTCCTGTTATTGCCTGTCTCAAACCCAACCTCCTGTTAGTGCCTGTCTCAAACCCAACCTCCTGTTATTGCCTGTCTCAAACCCAACCTCCTGTTATTGCCTGTCTCAAACCCAACCTCCAGTTAGTGTCTGTCTCAAACCCAACCTCCTGTTAGTGTCTGTCCAAACCCAACCTCCTGTTAGTGCCTGTCTCAAACCCAACCTCCTGTTAGTGTCTGTCTCAAACCCAACCTCCTGTTAGTGTCTGTCTCAAACCCAACCTCCTGTTAGTGTCTGTCTCAAACCCAACCTCCTGTTATTGTCTGTCTCAAACCCAACCTCCTGTTAGTGTCTGTCTCAAACCCAACCTCCTGTTAGTGTCTGTCTCAAACCCAACCTCCTGTTATTGCATGTCCCAAACCCAACCTCCTGTTATTGCATGTCCCAAACCCAACCTCCTGTTATTGCCTGTCCCAAACCCAACCTCCTGTTATTGCATGTCCCAAACCCAACCTCCTGTTATTGCATGTCCCAAACCCAACCTCCTGTTATTGCCTGTCCCAAACCCAACCTCCTGTTATTGTCTGTCCCAAACCCAACCTCCTGTTATTGCATGTCCCAAACCCAACCTCCTGTTATTGCCTGTCTCAAACCCAACCTCCTGTTATTGCATGTCCCAAACCCAACCTCCTGTTATTGCATGTCCCAAACCCAACCTCCTGTTATTGCATGTCCCAAACCCAACCTCCTGTTATTGCATGTCCCAAACCCAACCTCCTGTTATTGCATGTCCCAAACCCAACCTCCTGTTATTGCATGTCCCAAACCCAACCTCCTGTTATTGCCTGTCCCAAACCCAACCTCCTGTTATTGCATGTCCCAAACCCAACCTCCTGTTATTGCATGTCCCAAACCCAACCTCCTGTTATTGCCTGTCTCAAACCCAACCTCCTGTTATTGTCTGTCTCAAACCCAACCTCCTGTTAGTGTCTGTCCCAAACCCAACCTCCTGTTATTGCCTGTCTCAAACCCAACCTCCTGTTAGTGTCTGTCTCAAACCCAACCTCCTGTTATTGCCTGTCTCAAACCCAACCTCCTGTTAGTGTCTGTCCAAAACCCAACCTCCTGTTATTGCCTGTCTCAAACCCAACCTCCTGTTAGTGTCTGTCAAAACCCAACCTCCTGTTATTGCCTGTCTCAAACCCAACCTCCTGTTATTGTCTGTCTCAAACCCAACCTCCTGTTATTGTCTGTCTCAAACCCAACCTCCTGTTATTGTCTGTCTCAAACCCAACCTCCTGTTATTGTCTGTCTCAAACCCAACCTCCTGTTATTGTCTGTCTCAAACCCAACCTCCTGTTATTGTCTGTCTCAAACCCAACCTCCTGTTAGTGTCTGTCCAAACCCAACCTCCTGTTATTGCCTGTCTCAAACCCAACCTCCTGTTATTGCCTGTCTCAAACCCAACCTCCTGTTATTGTCTGTCTCAAACCCAACCTCCTGTTATTGTCTGTCTCAAACCCAACCTCCTGTTAGTGCCTGTCTCAAACCCAACCTCCTGTTATTGTCTGTCTCAAACCCAACCTCCTGTTATTGTCTGTCTCAAACCCAACCTCCTGTTATTGCCTGTCTCAAACCCAACCTCCTGTTAGTGCCTGTCTCAAACCCAACCTCCTGTTATTGTCTGTCTCAAACCCAACCTCCTGTTATTGTCTGTCTCAAACCCAACCTCCTGTTATTGTCTGTCTCAAACCCAACCTCCTGTTATTGCCTGTCTCAAACCCAACCTCCTGTTATTGCCTGTCTCAAACCCAACCTCCTGTTAGTGTCTGTCCAAAACCCAACCTCCTGTTATTGTCTGTCTCAAACCCAACCTCCTGTTATTGCCTGTCTCAAACCCAACCTCCTGTTAGTGTCTGTCCAAAACCCAACCTCCTGTTATTGTCTGTCTCAAACCCAACCTCCTGTTATTGTCTGTCTCATACCCAACCTCCTGTTAGTGTCTGTCCCAAACCCAACCTCCTGTTATTGCCTGTCCCAAACCCAACCTCCTGTTAGTGTCTGTCTCAAACCCAACCTCCTGTTATTGCCTGTCTCAAACCCAACCTCCTGTTATTGCCTGTCTCAAACCCAACCTCCTGTTATTGCCTGTCTCAAACCCAACCTCCTGTTATTGCCTGTCTCAAACCCAACCTCCTGTTATTGCCTGTCTCAAACCCAACCTCCTGTTATTGCCTGTCTCAAACCCAACCTCCTGTTATTGTCTGTCTCAAACCCAACCTCCTGTTATTGTCTGTCTCAAACCCAACCTCCTGTTAGTGCCTGTCTCAAACCCAACCTCCTGTTAGTGTCTGTCTCAAACCCAACCTCCTGTTAGTGCCTGTCTCAAACCCAACCTCCTGTTAGTGTCTGTCCAAAACCCAACCTCCTGTTAGTGTCTGTCTCAAACCCAACCTCCTGTTATTGTCTGTCTCAAACCCAACCTCCTGTTAGTGTCTGTCCCAAACCCAACCTCCTGTTATTGCCTGTCTCAAACCCAACCTCCTGTTATTGCCTGTCTCAAACCCAACCTCCTGTTATTGCCTGTCTCAAACCCAACCTCCTGTTATTGCCTGTCTCAAACCCAACCTCCTGTTATTGCCTGTCTCAAACCCAACCTCCTGTTATTGTCTGTCTCAAACCCAACCTCCTGTTAGTGTCTGTCTCAAACCCAACCTCCTGTTAGTGTCTGTCTCAAACCCAACCTCCTGTTAGTGTCTGTCTCAAACCCAACCTCCTGTTAGTGTCTGTCTCAAACCCAACCTCCTGTTAGTGCCTGTCTCAAACCCAACCTCCTGTTAGTGCCTGTCTCAAACCCAACCTCCTGTTAGTGCCTGTCTCAAACCCAACCTCCTGTTAGTGCCTGTCTCAAACCCAACCTCCTGTTAGTGCCTGTCTCAAACCCAACCTCCTGTTAGTGTCTGTCTCAAACCCAACCTCCTGTTAGTGTCTGTCTCAAACCCAACCTCCTGTTAGTGTCTGTCTCAAACCGAACCTCCTGTTAGTGCCTGTCTCAAACCCAACCTCCTGTTAGTGTCTGTCTCAAACCCAACCTCCTGTTAGTGTCTGTCTCAAACCCAACCTCCTGTTATTGCCTGTCTCAAACCCAACCTCCTGTTAGTGTCTGTCTCAAACCCAACCTCCTGTTAGTGTCTGTCTCAAACCCAACCTCCTGTTATTGCCTGTCTCAAACCCAACCTCCTGTTAGTGTCTGTCTCAAACCCAACCTCCTGTTAGTGTCTGTCTCAAACCCAACCTCCTGTTAGTGTCTGTCTCAAACCCAACCTCCTGTTAGTGTCTGTCTCAAACCCAACCTCCTGTTATTGCCTGTCTCAAACCCAACCTCCTGTTATTGCCTGTCTCAAACCCAACCTCCTGTTAGTGTCTGTCTCAAACCCAACCTCCTGTTAGTGTCTGTCTCAAACCCAACCTCCTGTTAGTGTCTGTCTCAAACCCAACCTCCTGTTATTGTCTGTCTCAAACCCAACCTCCTGTTATTGTCTGTCTCAAACCCAACCTCCTGTTAGTGTCTGTCTCAAACCCAACCTCCTGTTAGTGCCTGTCTCAAACCCAACCTCCTGTTAGTGTCTGTCTCAAACCCAACCTCCTGTTAGTGTCTGTCTCAAACCCAACCTCCTGTTATTGTCTGTCTCAAACCCAACCTCCTGTTATTGTCTGTCTCAAACCCAACCTCCTGTTATTGCCTGTCTCAAACCCAACCTCCTGTTATTGTCTGTCTCAAACCCAACCTCCTGTTAGTGTCTGTCTCAAACCCAACCTCCTGTTAGTGTCTGTCTCAAACCCAACCTCCTGTTAGTGTCTGTCTCAAACCCAACCTCCTGTTAGTGTCTGTCCAAAACCCAACCTCCTGTTAGTTTAGTGTCTGTCTCAAACCCAACCTCCTGTTAGTTTAGTGTCTGTCTCAAACCCAACCTCCTGTTAGTGTCTGTCTCAAACCCAACCTCCTGTTAGTGTCTGTCTCAAACCCAACCTCCTGTTAGTGTCTGTCTCAAACCCAACCTCCTGTTAGTGTCTGTCTCAAACCCAACCTCCTGTTAGTGTCTGTCTCAAACCCAACCTCCTGTTAGTGTCTGTCTCAAACCCAACCTCCTGTTATTGTCTGTCTCAAACCCAACCTCCTGTTAGTGTCTGTCTCAAACCCAACCTCCTGTTAGTGTCTGTCCAAAACCCAACCTCCTGTTAGTGTCTGTCTCAAACCCAACCTCCTGTTAGTGTCTGTCTCAAACCCAACCTCCTGTTAGTGTCTGTCTCAAACCCAACCTCCTGTTATTGTCTGTCTCAAACCCAACCTCCTGTTAGTGTCTGTCTCAAACCCAACCTCCTGTTAGTGTCTGTCTCAAACCCAACCTCCTGTTATTGCCTGTCTCAAACCCAACCTCCTGTTAGTGTCTGTCTCAAACCCAACCTCCTGTTATTGTCTGTCTCAAACCCAACCTCCTGTTAGTGTCTGTCTCAAACCCAACCTCCTGTTAGTGTCTGTCTCAAACCCAACCTCCTGTTATTGCCTGTCTCAAACCCAACCTCCTGTTAGTGCCTGTCTCAAACCCAACCTCCTGTTATTGCCTGTCTCAAACCCAACCTCCTGTTATTGCCTGTCTCAAACCCAACCTCCTGTTAGTGTCTGTCTCAAACCCAACCTCCTGTTAGTGTCTGTCCAAAACCCAACCTCCTGTTAGTGCCTGTCTCAAACCCAACCTCCTGTTAGTGTCTGTCTCAAACCCAACCTCCTGTTAGTGTCTGTCTCAAACCCAACCTCCTGTTAGTGTCTGTCTCAAACCCAACCTCCTGTTATTGTCTGTCTCAAACCCAACCTCCTGTTAGTGTCTGTCTCAAACCCAACCTCCTGTTAGTGTCTGTCTCAAACCCAACCTCCTGTTATTGCCTGTCTCAAACCCAACCTCCTGTTAGTGTCTGTCTCAAACCCAACCTCCTGTTAGTGTCTGTCTCAAACCCAACCTCCTGTTAGTGTCTGTCTCAAACCCAACCTCCTGTTAGTGTCTGTCTCAAACCCAACCTCCTGTTAGTGTCTGTCTCAAACCCAACCTCCTGTTATTGCCTGTCTCAAACCCAACCTCCTGTTAGTGTCTGTCTCAAACCCAACCTCCTGTTAGTGTCTGTCTCAAACCCAACCTCCTGTTATTGTCTGTCTCAAACCCAACCTCCTGTTAGTGTCTGTCTCAAACCCAACCTCCTGTTATTGCCTGTCTCAAACCCAACCTCCTGTTATTGCCTGTCTCAAACCCAACCTCCTGTTATTGCCTGTCTCAAACCCAACCTCCTGTTATTGCCTGTCTCAAACCCAACCTCCTGTTATTGCCTGTCTCAAACCCAACCTCCTGTTATTGCCTGTCTCAAACCCAACCTCCTGTTATTGTCTGTCTCAAACCCAACCTCCTGTTATTGCCTGTCTCAAACCCAACCTCCTGTTATTGCCTGTCTCAAACCCAACCTCCTGTTATTGCCTGTCTCAAACCCAACCTCCTGTTATTGTCTGTCTCAAACCCAACCTCCTGTTATTGCCTGTCTCAAACCCAACCTCCTGTTATTGTCTGTCTCAAACCCAACCTCCTGTTATTGCCTGTCTCAAACCCAACCTCCTGTTATTGCCTGTCTCAAACCCAACCTCCTGTTAGTGTCTGTCTCAAACCCAACCTCCTGTTAGTGTCTGTCTCAAACCCAACCTCCTGTTATTGTCTGTCTCAAACCCAACCTCCTGTTATTGTCTGTCTCAAACCCAACCTCCTGTTATTGCCTGTCTCAAACCCAACCTCCTGTTATTGCCTGTCTCAAACCCAACCTCCTGTTATTGCCTGTCTCAAACCCAACCTCCTGTTATTGTCTGTCTCAAACCCAACCTCCTGTTATTGCCTGTCTCAAACCCAACCTCCTGTTATTGTCTGTCTCAAACCCAACCTCCTGTTATTGCCTGTCTCAAACCCAACCTCCTGTTATTGCCTGTCTCAAACCCAACCTCCTGTTAGTGTCTGTCTCAAACCCAACCTCCTGTTAGTGTCTGTCTCAAACCCAACCTCCTGTTAGTGTCTGTCTCAAACCCAACCTCCTGTTAGTGTCTGTCTCAAACCCAACCTCCTGTTAGTGTCTGTCTCAAACCCAACCTCCTGTTAGTGTCTGTCTCAAACCCAACCTCCTGTTAGTGTCTGTCTCAAACCCAACCTCCTGTTATTGCCTGTCTCAAACCCAACCTCCTGTTAGTGTCTGTCTCAAACCCAACCTCCTGTTAGTGTCTGTCTCAAACCCAACCTCCTGTTAGTGTCTGTCTCAAACCCAACCTCCTGTTATTGTCTGTCTCAAACCCAACCTCCTGTTAGTGTCTGTCTCAAACCCAACCTCCTGTTAGTGTCTGTCTCAAACCCAACCTCCTGTTATTGCCTGTCTCAAACCCAACCTCCTGTTAGTGTCTGTCTCAAACCCAACCTCCTGTTATTGTCTGTCTCAAACCCAACCTCCTGTTAGTGTCTGTCTCAAACCCAACCTCCTGTTATTGCCTGTCTCAAACCCAACCTCCTGTTATTGCCTGTCTCAAACCCAACCTCCTGTTATTGCCTGTCTCAAACCCAACCTCCTGTTAGTGTCTGTCTCAAACCCAACCTCCTGTTATTGTCTGTCTCAAACCCAACCTCCTGTTAGTGTCTGTCTCAAACCCAACCTCCTGTTAGTGTCTGTCTCAAACCCAACCTCCTGTTATTGCCTGTCTCAAACCCAACCTCCTGTTAGTGTCTGTCTCAAACCCAACCTCCTGTTATTGCCTGTCTCAAACCCAACCTCCTGTTAGTGTCTGTCTCAAACCCAACCTCCTGTTAGTGTCTGTCTCAAACCCAACCTCCTGTTAGTGTCTGTCTCAAACCCAACCTCCTGTTATTGCCTGTCTCAAACCCAACCTCCTGTTAGTGCCTGTCTCAAACCCAACCTCCTGTTATTGCCTGTCTCAAACCCAACCTCCTGTTATTGCCTGTCTCAAACCCAACCTCCTGTTAGTGTCTGTCTCAAACCCAACCTCCTGTTATTGTCTGTCTCAAACCCAACCTCCTGTTAGTGTCTGTCTCAAACCCAACCTCCTGTTAGTGTCTGTCTCAAACCCAACCTCCTGTTATTGCCTGTCTCAAACCCAACCTCCTGTTATTGCCTGTCTCAAACCCAACCTCCTGTTATTGCCTGTCTCAAACCCAACCTCCTGTTAGTGTCTGTCTCAAACCCAACCTCCTGTTATTGCCTGTCTCAAACCCAACCTCCTGTTATTGCCTGTCTCAAACCCAACCTCCTGTTAGTGCTGTCTCAAACCCAACCTCCTGTTATTGCCTGTCTCAAACCCAACCTCCTGTTATTGCCTGTCTCAAACCCAACCTCCTGTTATTGCCTGTCTCAAACCCAACCTCCTGTTATTGCCTGTCTCAAACCCAACCTCCTGTTATTGCCTGTCTCAAACCCAACCTCCTGTTATTGTCTGTCTCAAACCCAACCTCCTGTTATTGTCTGTCTCAAACCCAACCTCCTGTTATTGCCTGTCTCAAACCCAACCTCCTGTTATTGCCTGTCTCAAACCCAACCTCCTGTTATTGCCTGTCTCAAACCCAACCTCCTGTTATTGTCTGTCTCAAACCCAACCTCCTGTTATTGCCTGTCTCAAACCCAACCTCCTGTTATTGCCTGTCTCAAACCCAACCTCCTGTTATTGTCTGTCTCAAACCCAACCTCCTGTTATTGCCTGTCTCAAACCCAACCTCCTGTTATTGTCTGTCTCAAACCCAACCTCCTGTTATTGCCTGTCTCAAACCCAACCTCCTGTTATTGCCTGTCTCAAACCCAACCTCCTGTTAGTGTCTGTCTCAAACCCAACCTCCTGTTAGTGCCTGTCTCAAACCCAACCTCCTGTTATTGCCTGTCTCAAACCCAACCTCCTGTTATTGCCTGTCTCAAACCCAACCTCCTGTTATTGCCTGTCTCAAACCCAACCTCCTGTTATTGCCTGTCTCAAACCCAACCTCCTGTTATTGCCTGTCTCAAACCCAACCTCCTGTTAGTGCCTGTCTCAAACCCAACCTCCTGTTATTGCCTGTCTCAAACCCAACCTCCTGTTATTGCCTGTCTCAAACCCAACCTCCTGTTATTGCCTGTCTCAAACCCAACCTCCTGTTATTGTCTGTCTCAAACCCAACCTCCTGTTATTGTCTGTCTCAAACCCAACCTCCTGTTATTGCCTGTCTCAAACCCAACCTCCTGTTATTGCCTGTCTCAAACCCAACCTCCTGTTATTGTCTGTCTCAAACCCAACCTCCTGTTATTGCCTGTCTCAAACCCAACCTCCTGTTATTGTCTGTCTCAAACCCAACCTCCTGTTATTGCCTGTCTCAAACCCAACCTCCTGTTATTGCCTGTCTCAAACCCAACCTCCTGTTAGTGTCTGTCTCAAACCCAACCTCCTGTTAGTGTCTGTCTCAAACCCAACCTCCTGTTAGTGTCTGTCTCAAACCCAACCTCCTGTTATTGCCTGTCTCAAACCCAACCTCCTGTTATTGCTGTCTCAAACCCAACCTCCTGTTATTGCCTGTCTCAAACCCAACCTCCTGTTAGTGCCTGTCTCAAACCCAACCTCCTGTTAGTGCCTGTCT
This sequence comes from Megaustenia siamemsis, assembly GCA_032433765.1. Lineage (NCBI taxonomy): Eukaryota > Metazoa > Mollusca > Gastropoda > Stylommatophora > Ariophantidae > Megaustenia > Megaustenia siamemsis. Next base: position 65,843,774 of record JAVIAB010000108.1, read on the forward strand.
CAAACCCAACCTCCTGTTATTGTCTGTCTCAAACCCAACCTCCTGTTAGTGTCTGTCTCAAACCCAACCTCCTGTTAGTGCCTGTCTCAAACCCAACCTCCTGTTAGTGTCTGTCTCAAACCCAACCTCCTGTTATTGCCTGTCTCAAACCCAACCTCCTGTTAGTGCTGTCTCAAACCCAACCTCCTGTTAGTGTCTGTCTCAAACCCAACCTCCTGTTATTGCCTGTCTCAAACCCAACCTCCTGTTATTGCCTGTCTCAAACCCAACCTCCTGTTATTGTCTGTCTCAAACCCAACCTCCTGTTATTGCCTGTCTCAAACCCAACCTCCTGTTATTGCCTGTCTCAAACCCAACCTCCTGTTATTGCCTGTCTCAAACCCAACCTCCTGTTATTGCCTGTCTCAAACCCAACCTCCTGTTATTGCCTGTCTCAAACCCAACCTCCTGTTATTGCCTGTCTCAAACCCAACCTCCTGTTATTGCTGTCTCAAACCCAACCTCCTGTTATTGCCTGTCTCAAACCCAACCTCCTGTTATTGTCTGTCTCAAACCCAACCTCCTGTTATTGCCTGTCTCAAACCCAACCTCCTGTTATTGTCTGTCTCAAACCCAACCTCCTGTTATTGCCTGTCTCAAACCCAACCTCCTGTTATTGCCTGTCTCAAACCCAACCTCCTGTTATTGCCTGTCTCAAACCCAACCTCCTGTTATTGCCTGTCTCAAACCCAACCTCCTGTTAGTGTCTGTCTCAAACCCAACCTCCTGTTATTGCCTGTCTCAAACCCAACCTCCTGTTATTGCCTGTCTCAAACCCAACCTCCTGTTATTGCCTGTCTCAAACCCAACCTCCTGTTATTGCCTGTCTCAAACCCAACCTCCTGTTATTGCCTGTCTCAAACCCAACCTCCTGTTAGTGTCTGTCTCAAACCCAACCTCCTGTTAGTGTCTGTCTCAAACCCAACCTCCTGTTATTGCCTGTCTCAAACCCAACCTCCTGTTATTGCCTGTCTCAAACCCAACCTCCTGTTATTGCCTGTCTCAAACCCAACCTCCTGTTAGTGTCTGTCTCAAACCCAACCTCCTGTTATTGCCTGTCTCAAACCCAACCTCCTGTTAGTGTCTGTCTCAAACCCAACCTCCTGTTAGTGTCTGTCTCAAACCCAACCTCCTGTTATTGCCTGTCTCAAACCCAACCTCCTGTTAGTGCCTGTCTCAAACCCAACCTCCTGTTATTGCCTGTCTCAAACCCAACCTCCTGTTAGTGTCTGTCTCAAACCCAACCTCCTGTTAGTGTCTGTCTCAAACCCAACCTCCTGTTAGTGTCTGTCTCAAACCCAACCTCCTGTTAGTGTCTGTCTCAAACCCAACCTCCTGTTATTGTCTGTCTCAAACCCAACCTCCTGTTAGTGTCTGTCTCAAACCCAACCTCCTGTTATTGTCTGTCTCAAACCCAACCTCCTGTTATTGTCTGTCTCAAACCCAACCTCCTGTTAGTGTCTGTCTCAAACCCAACCTCCTGTTATTGTCTGTCTCAAACCCAACCTCCTGTTAGTGTCTGTCTCAAACCCAACCTCCTGTTATTGCCTGTCTCAAACCCAACCTCCTGTTATTGCCTGTCTCAAACCCAACCTCCTGTTATTGCCTGTCTCAAACCCAACCTCCTGTTAGTGTCTGTCTCAAACCCAACCTCCTGTTATTGTCTGTCTCAAACCCAACCTCCTGTTAGTGTCTGTCTCAAACCCAACCTCCTGTTAGTGTCTGTCTCAAACCCAACCTCCTGTTATTGCCTGTCTCAAACCCAACCTCCTGTTAGTGTCTGTCTCAAACCCAACCTCCTGTTAGTGCCTGTCTCAAACCCAACCTCCTGTTAGTGCCTGTCTCAAACCCAACCTCCTGTTAGTGTCTGTCTCAAACCCAACCTCCTGTTAGTGTCTGTCTCAAACCCAACCTCCTGTTAGTGTCTGTCTCAAACCCAACCTCCTGTTATTGCCTGTCTCAAACCCAACCTCCTGTTAGTGCCTGTCTCAAACCCAACCTCCTGTTATTGCCTGTCTCAAACCCAACCTCCTGTTAGTGTCTGTCTCAAACCCAACCTCCTGTTAGTGTCTGTCTCAAACCCAACCTCCTGTTATTGTCTGTCTCAAACCCAACCTCCTGTTAGTGTCTGTCTCAAACCCAACCTCCTGTTAGTGTCTGTCTCAAACCCAACCTCCTGTTATTGCCTGTCTCAAACCCAACCTCCTGTTAGTGTCTGTCTCAAACCCAACCTCCTGTTATTGCCTGTCTCAAACCCAACCTCCTGTTAGTGTCTGTCTCAAACCCAACCTCCTGTTATTGCCTGTCTCAAACCCAACCTCCTGTTATTGCCTGTCTCAAACCCAACCTCCTGTTATTGCCTGTCTCAAACCCAACCTCCTGTTATTGCCTGTCTCAAACCCAACCTCCTGTTATTGCCTGTCTCAAACCCAACCTCCTGTTATTGCCTGTCTCAAACCCAACCTCCTGTTATTGCCTGTCTCAAACCCAACCTCCTGTTATTGCCTGTCTCAAACCCAACCTCCTGTTATTGCCTGTCTCAAACCCAACCTCCTGTTATTGCCTGTCTCAAACCCAACCTCCTGTTATTGCCTGTCTCAAACCCAACCTCCTGTTATTGTCTGTCTCAAACCCAACCTCCTGTTATTGCCTGTCTCAAACCCAACCTCCTGTTATTGCCTGTCTCAAACCCAACCTCCTGTTATTGCCTGTCTCAAACCCAACCTCCTGTTATTGCCTGTCTCAAACCCAACCTCCTGTTATTGCCTGTCTCAAACCCAACCTCCTGTTATTGCCTGTCTCAAACCCAACCTCCTGTTATTGCCTGTCTCAAACCCAACCTCCTGTTATTGCCTGTCTCAAACCCAACCTCCTGTTATTGCCTGTCTCAAACCCAACCTCCTGTTATTGCCTGTCTCAAACCCAACCTCCTGTTATTGCCTGTCTCAAACCCAACCTCCTGTTATTGCCTGTCTCAAACCCAACCTCCTGTTATTGCCTGTCTCAAACCCAACCTCCTGTTAGTGTCTGTCTCAAACCCAACCTCCTGTTATTGCCTGTCTCAAACCCAACCTCCTGTTATTGCCTGTCTCAAACCCAACCTCCTGTTATTGCCTGTCTCAAACCCAACCTCCTGTTAGTGCCTGTCTCAAACCCAACCTCCTGTTATTGCCTGTCTCAAACCCAACCTCCTGTTAGTGTCTGTCTCAAACCCAACCTCCTGTTAGTGTCTGTCTCAAACCCAACCTCCTGTTATTGTCTGTCTCAAACCCAACCTCCTGTTAGTGTCTGTCTCAAACCCAACCTCCTGTTAGTGTCTGTCTCAAACCCAACCTCCTGTTATTGCCTGTCTCAAACCCAACCTCCTGTTATTGTCTGTCTCAAACCCAACCTCCTGTTATTGCCTGTCTCAAACCCAACCTCCTGTTAGTGTCTGTCTCAAACCCAACCTCCTGTTAGTGTCTGTCTCAAACCCAACCTCCTGTTATTGCCTGTCTCAAACCCAACCTCCTGTTATTGTCTGTCTCAAACCCAACCTCCTGTTATTGCCTGTCTCAAACCCAACCTCCTGTTATTGTCTGTCTCAAACCCAACCTCCTGTTATTGCCTGTCTCAAACCCAACCTCCTGTTATTGCCTGTCTCAAACCCAACCTCCTGTTATTGTCTGTCTCAAACCCAACCTCCTGTTATTGCCTGTCTCAAACCCAACCTCCTGTTATTGCCTGTCTCAAACCCAACCTCCTGTTATTGCCTGTCTCAAACCCAACCTCCTGTTATTGCCTGTCTCAAACCCAACCTCCTGTTAGTGTCTGTCTCAAACCCAACCTCCTGTTATTGCCTGTCTCAAACCCAACCTCCTGTTATTGCCTGTCTCAAACCCAACCTCCTGTTATTGCCTGTCTCAAACCCAACCTCCTGTTATTGCCTGTCTCAAACCCAACCTCCTGTTATTGCCTGTCTCAAACCCAACCTCCTGTTAGTGTCTGTCAAAACCCAACCTCCTGTTAGTGTCTGTCTCAAACCCAACCTCCTGTTATTGCCTGTCTCAAACCCAACCTCCTGTTATTGCCTGTCTCAAACCCAACCTCCTGTTATTGCCTGTCTCAAACCCAACCTCCTGTTAGTGTCTGTCTCAAACCCAACCTCCTGTTATTGCCTGTCTCAAACCCAACCTCCTGTTATTGCCTGTCTCAAACCCAACCTCCTGTTATTGTCTGTCTCAAACCCAACCTCCTGTTAGTGTCTGTCTCAAACCCAACCTCCTGTTATTGCCTGTCTCAAACCCAACCTCCTGTTATTGTCTGTCTCAAACCCAACCTCCTGTTAGTGTCTGTCTCAAACCCAACCTCCTGTTAGTGTCTGTCTCAAACCCAACCTCCTGTTATTGCCTGTCTCAAACCCAACCTCCTGTTAGTGTCTGTCTCAAACCCAACCTCCTGTTAGTGTCTGTCTCAAACCCAACCTCCTGTTAGTGTCTGTCTCAAACCCAACCTCCTGTTAGTGTCTGTCTCAAACCCAACCTCCTGTTATTGCCTGTCTCAAACCCAACCTCCTGTTAGTGTCTGTCTCAAACCCAACCTCCTGTTAGTGTCTGTCTCAAACCCAACCTCCTGTTAGTGTCTGTCTCAAACCCAACCTCCTGTTAGTGTCTGTCTCAAACCCAACCTCCTGTTAGTGTCTGTCTCAAACCCAACCTCCTGTTATTGTCTGTCTCAAACCCAACCTCCTGTTAGTGTCTGTCTCAAACCCAACCTCCTGTTAGTGTCTGTCTCAAACCCAACCTCCTGTTAGTGTCTGTCTCAAACCCAACCTCCTGTTAGTGTCTGTCTCAAACCCAACCTCCTGTTATTGTCTGTCTCAAACCCAACCTCCTGTTATTGTCTGTCTCAAACCCAACCTCCTGTTATTGCCTGTCTCAAACCCAACCTCCTGTTATTGCCTGTCTCAAACCCAACCTCCTGTTATTGTCTGTCTCAAACCCAACCTCCTGTTAGTGTCTGTCTCAAACCCAACCTCCTGTTAGTGTCTGTCTCAAACCCAACCTCCTGTTAGTGTCTGTCTCAAACCCAACCTCCTGTTATTGCCTGTCTCAAACCCAACCTCCTGTTAGTGTCTGTCTCAAACCCAACCTCCTGTTAGTGCCTGTCTCAAACCCAACCTCCTGTTATTGCCTGTCTCAAACCCAACCTCCTGTTAGTGTCTGTCTCAAACCCAACCTCCTGTTAGTGTCTGTCTCAAACCCAACCTCCTGTTAGTGTCTGTCTCAAACCCAACCTCCTGTTATTGCCTGTCTCAAACCCAACCTCCTGTTAGTGCCTGTCTCAAACCCAACCTCCTGTTATTGCCTGTCTCAAACCCAACCTCCTGTTAGTGTCTGTCTCAAACCCAACCTCCTGTTAGTGTCTGTCTCAAACCCAACCTCCTGTTATTGTCTGTCTCAAACCCAACCTCCTGTTAGTGTCTGTCTCAAACCCAACCTCCTGTTATTGCCTGTCTCAAACCCAACCTCCTGTTAGTGTCTGTCTCAAACCCAACCTCCTGTTAGTGTCTGTCTCAAACCCAACCTCCTGTTATTGCCTGTCTCAAACCCAACCTCCTGTTATTGCCTGTCTCAAACCCAACCTCCTGTTATTGCCTGTCTCAAACCCAACCTCCTGTTATTGCCTGTCTCAAACCCAACCTCCTGTTATTGCCTGTCTCAAACCCAACCTCCTGTTATTGCCTGTCTCAAACCCAACCTCCTGTTATTGCCTGTCTCAAACCCAACCTCCTGTTATTGCCTGTCTCAAACCCAACCTCCTGTTATTGCCTGTCTCAAACCCAACCTCCTGTTATTGTCTGTCTCAAACCCAACCTCCTGTTATTGCCTGTCTCAAACCCAACCTCCTGTTATTGCCTGTCTCAAACCCAACCTCCTGTTATTGCCTGTCTCAAACCCAACCTCCTGTTATTGCCTGTCTCAAACCCAACCTCCTGTTATTGCCTGTCTCAAACCCAACCTCCTGTTATTGCCTGTCTCAAACCCAACCTCCTGTTATTGCCTGTCTCAAACCCAACCTCCTGTTATTGTCTGTCTCAAACCCAACCTCCTGTTATTGCCTGTCTCAAACCCAACCTCCTGTTATTGTCTGTCTCAAACCCAACCTCCTGTTATTGCCTGTCTCAAACCCAACCTCCTGTTATTGCCTGTCTCAAACCCAACCTCCTGTTAGTGTCTGTCTCAAACCCAACCTCCTGTTATTGCCTGTCTCAAACCCAACCTCCTGTTATTGCCTGTCTCAAACCCAACCTCCTGTTAGTGCCTGTCTCAAACCCAACCTCCTGTTATTGCCTGTCTCAAACCCAACCTCCTGTTAGTGTCTGTCTCAAACCCAACCTCCTGTTAGTGTCTGTCTCAAACCCAACCTCCTGTTATTGTCTGTCTCAAACCCAACCTCCTGTTAGTGTCTGTCTCAAACCCAACCTCCTGTTAGTGTCTGTCTCAAACCCAACCTCCTGTTATTGCCTGTCTCAAACCCAACCTCCTGTTATTGTCTGTCTCAAACCCAACCTCCTGTTATTGCCTGTCTCAAACCCAACCTCCTGTTATTGCCTGTCTCAAACCCAACCTCCTGTTAGTGTCTGTCTCAAACCCAACCTCCTGTTAGTGTCTGTCTCAAACCCAACCTCCTGTTATTGCCTGTCTCAAACCCAACCTCCTGTTATTGCCTGTCTCAAACCCAACCTCCTGTTATTGCCTGTCTCAAACCCAACCTCCTGTTATTGCCTGTCTCAAACCCAACCTCCTGTTATTGTCTGTCTCAAACCCAACCTCCTGTTATTGCCTGTCTCAAACCCAACCTCCTGTTATTGCCTGTCTCAAACCCAACCTCCTGTTATTGTCTGTCTCAAACCCAACCTCCTGTTATTGCCTGTCTCAAACCCAACCTCCTGTTATTGCCTGTCTCAAACCCAACCTCCTGTTATTGCCTGTCTCAAACCCAACCTCCTGTTATTGCCTGTCTCAAACCCAACCTCCTGTTAGTGTCTGTCTCAAACCCAACCTCCTGTTATTGCCTGTCTCAAACCCAACCTCCTGTTATTGCCTGTCTCAAACCCAACCTCCTGTTATTGCCTGTCTCAAACCCAACCTCCTGTTATTGCCTGTCTCAAACCCAACCTCCTGTTATTGCCTGTCTCAAACCCAACCTCCTGTTAGTGTCTGTCTCAAACCCAACCTCCTGTTAGTGTCTGTCTCAAACCCAACCTCCTGTTATTGCCTGTCTCAAACCCAACCTCCTGTTATTGCCTGTCTCAAACCCAACCTCCTGTTATTGCCTGTCTCAAACCCAACCTCCTGTTAGTGTCTGTCTCAAACCCAACCTCCTGTTATTGCCTGTCTCAAACCCAACCTCCTGTTATTGTCTGTCTCAAACCCAACCTCCTGTTAGTGTCTGTCTCAAACCCAACCTCCTGTTATTGCCTGTCTCAAACCCAACCTCCTGTTATTGTCTGTCTCAAACCCAACCTCCTGTTATTGTCTGTCTCAAACCCAACCTCCTGTTAGTGTCTGTCTCAAACCCAACCTCCTGTTAGTGTCTGTCTCAAACCCAACCTCCTGTTATTGCCTGTCTCAAACCCAACCTCCTGTTATTGCCTGTCTCAAACCCAACCTCCTGTTATTGCCTGTCTCAAACCCAACCTCCTGTTATTGCCTGTCTCAAACCCAACCTCCTGTTATTGCCTGTCTCAAACCCAACCTCCTGTTAGTGTCTGTCTCAAACCCAACCTCCTGTTAGTGTCTGTCTCAAACCCAACCTCCTGTTATTGCCTGTCTCAAACCCAACCTCCTGTTATTGCCTGTCTCAAACCCAACCTCCTGTTATTGCCTGTCTCAAACCCAACCTCCTGTTAGTGTCTGTCTCAAACCCAACCTCCTGTTATTGCCTGTCTCAAACCCAACCTCCTGTTATTGTCTGTCTCAAACCCAACCTCCTGTTAGTGTCTGTCTCAAACCCAACCTCCTGTTATTGCCTGTCTCAAACCCAACCTCCTGTTAGTGCCTGTCTCAAACCCAACCTCCTGTTATTGTCTGTCTCAAACCCAACCTCCTGTTAGTGTCTGTCTCAAACCCAACCTCCTGTTAGTGTCTGTCTCAAACCCAACCTCCTGTTAGTGTCTGTCTCAAACCCAACCTCCTGTTATTGCCTGTCTCAAACCCAACCTCCTGTTATTGCCTGTCTCAAACCCAACCTCCTGTTATTGCCTGTCTCAAACCCAACCTCCTGTTATTGCCTGTCTCAAACCCAACCTCCTGTTAGTGTCTGTCTCAAACCCAACCTCCTGTTAGTGTCTGTCTCAAACCCAACCTCCTGTTATTGCCTGTCTCAAACCCAACCTCCTGTTAGTGTCTGTCTCAAACCCAACCTCCTGTTAGTGTCTGTCTCAAACCCAACCTCCTGTTATTGCTGTCTCAAACCCAACCTCCTGTTAGTGTCTGTCTCAAACCCAACCTCCTGTTATTGCCTGTCTCAAACCCAACCTCCTGTTATTGCCTGTCTCAAACCCAACCTCCTGTTAGTGCCTGTCTCAAACCCAACCTCCTGTTATTGCCTGTCTCAAACCCAACCTCCTGTTATTGCCTGTCTCAAACCCAACCTCCTGTTATTGCCTGTCTCAAACCCAACCTCCTGTTAGTGTCTGTCTCAAACCCAACCTCCTGTTAGTGTCTGTCTCAAACCCAACCTCCTGTTATTGCCTGTCTCAAACCCAACCTCCTGTTAGTGTCTGTCTCAAACCCAACCTCCTGTTAGTGTCTGTCTCAAACCCAACCTCCTGTTATTGCCTGTCTCAAACCCAACCTCCTGTTAGTGTCTGTCTCAAACCCAACCTCCTGTTAGTGTCTGTCTCAAACCCAACCTCCTGTTATTGCCTGTCTCAAACCCAACCTCCTGTTAGTGTCTGTCTCAAACCCAACCTCCTGTTAGTGTCTGTCTCAAACCCAACCTCCTGTTATTGCCTGTCTCAAACCCAACCTCCTGTTATTGTCTGTCTCAAACCCAACCTCCTGTTAGTGCCTGTCTCAAACCCAACCTCCTGTTATTGCCTGTCTCAAACCCAACCTCCTGTTATTGCCTGTCTCAAACCCAACCTCCTGTTATTGCCTGTCTCAAACCCAACCTCCTGTTATTGCCTGTCTCAAACCCAACCTCCTGTTATTGCCTGTCTCAAACCCAACCTCCTGTTAGTGCCTGTCTCAAACCCAACCTCCTGTTAGTGCCTGTCTCAAACCCAACCTCCTGTTATTGCCTGTCTCAAACCCAACCTCCTGTTAGTGTCTGTCTCAAACCCAACCTCCTGTTATTGCCTGTCTCAAACCCAACCTCCTGTTATTGCCTGTCTCAAACCCAACCTCCTGTTATTGCCTGTCTCAAACCCAACCTCCTGTTAGTGTCTGTCTCAAACCCAACCTCCTGTTATTGCCTGTCTCAAACCCAACCTCCTGTTATTGCCTGTCTCAAACCCAACCTCCTGTTATTGTCTGTCTCAAACCCAACCTCCTGTTATTGCCTGTCTCAAACCCAACCTCCTGTTAGTGTCTGTCTCAAACCCAACCTCCTGTTATTGCCTGTCTCAAACCCAACCTCCTGTTAGTGTCTGTCTCAAACCCAACCTCCTGTTAGTGTCTGTCTCAAACCCAACCTCCTGTTATTGCCTGTCTCAAACCCAACCTCCTGTTATTGCCTGTCTCAAACCCAACCTCCTGTTATTGCCTGTCTCAAACCCAACCTCCTGTTAGTGTCTGTCTCAAACCCAACCTCCTGTTAGTGTCTGTCTCAAACCCAACCTCCTGTTATTGCCTGTCTCAAACCCAACCTCCTGTTATTGCCTGTCTCAAACCCAACCTCCTGTTATTGCCTGTCTCAAACCCAACCTCCTGTTATTGCCTGTCTCAAACCCAACCTCCTGTTAGTGTCTGTCTCAAACCCAACCTCCTGTTATTGCCTGTCTCAAACCCAACCTCCTGTTATTGCCTGTCTCAAACCCAACCTCCTGTTAGTGTCTGTCTCAAACCCAACCTCCTGTTATTGCCTGTCTCAAACCCAACCTCCTGTTATTGCCTGTCTCAAACCCAACCTCCTGTTAGTGTCTGTCTCAAACCCAACCTCCTGTTATTGCCTGTCTCAAACCCAACCTCCTGTTATTGCCTGTCTCAAACCCAACCTCCTGTTATTGTCTGTCTCAAACCCAACCTCCTGTTATTGCCTGTCTCAAACCCAACCTCCTGTTATTGTCTGTCTCAAACCCAACCTCCTGTTATTGCCTGTCTCAAACCCAACCTCCTGTTATTGCCTGTCTCAAACCCAACCTCCTGTTATTGCCTGTCTCAAACCCAACCTCCTGTTATTGCCTGTCTCAAACCCAACCTCCTGTTATTGCCTGTCTCAAACCCAACCTCCTGTTATTGCCTGTCTCAAACCCAACCTCCTGTTATTGCCTGTCTCAAACCCAACCTCCTGTTATTGCCTGTCTCAAACCCAACCTCCTGTTATTGCCTGTCTCAAACCCAACCTCCTGTTATTGCCTGTCTCAAACCCAACCTCCTGTTATTGCCTGTCTCAAACCCAACCTCCTGTTATTGCCTGTCTCAAACCCAACCTCCTGTTATTGCCTGTCTCAAACCCAACCTCCTGTTATTGCCTGTCTCAAACCCAACCTCCTGTTATTGCCTGTCTCAAACCCAACCTCCTGTTATTGCCTGTCTCAAACCCAACCTCCTGTTAGTGCCTGTCTCAAACCCAACCTCCTGTTATTGCCTGTCTCAAACCCAACCTCCTGTTATTGTCTGTCTCAAACCCAACCTCCTGTTATTGCCTGTCTCAAACCCAACCTCCTGTTATTGCCTGTCTCAAACCCAACCTCCTGTTATTGCCTGTCTCAAACCCAACCTCCTGTTAGTGCCTGTCTCAAACCCAACCTCCTGTTAGTGCCTGTCTCAAACCCAACCTCCTGTTATTGCCTGTCTCAAACCCAACCTCCTGTTAGTGCCTGTCTCAAACCCAACCTCCTGTTATTGCCTGTCTCAAACCCAACCTCCTGTTATTGCCTGTCTCAAACCCAACCTCCTGTTATTGCCTGTCTCAAACCCAACCTCCTGTTATTGCCTGTCTCAAACCCAACCTCCTGTTATTGCCTGTCTCAAACCCAACCTCCTGTTATTGCCTGTCTCAAACCCAACCTCCTGTTAGTGCCTGTCTCAAACCCAACCTCCTGTTATTGCCTGTCTCAAACCCAACCTCCTGTTATTGCCTGTCTCAAACCCAACCTCCTGTTATTGCCTGTCTCAAACCCAACCTCCTGTTATTGCCTGTCTCAAACCCAACCTCCTGTTATTGTCTGTCTCAAACCCAACCTCCTGTTATTGCCTGTCTCAAACCCAACCTCCTGTTAGTGTCTGTCTCAAACCCAACCTCCTGTTATTGCCTGTCTCAAACCCAACCTCCTGTTATTGCCTGTCTCAAACCCAACCTCCTGTTAGTGTCTGTCTCAAACCCAACCTCCTGTTAGTGTCTGTCTCAAACCCAACCTCCTGTTATTGCCTGTCTCAAACCCAACCTCCTGTTATTGTCTGTCTCAAACCCAACCTCCTGTTATTGTCTGTCTCAAACCCAACCTCCTGTTAGTGTCTGTCTCAAACCCAACCTCCTGTTATTGCCTGTCTCAAACCCAACCTCCTGTTATTGCCTGTCTCAAACCCAACCTCCTGTTAGTGTCTGTCTCAAACCCAACCTCCTGTTATTGCCTGTCTCAAACCCAACCTCCTGTTATTGCCTGTCTCAAACCCAACCTCCTGTTATTGCCTGTCTCAAACCCAACCTCCTGTTATTGCCTGTCTCAAACCCAACCTCCTGTTAGTGTCTGTCTCAAACCCAACCTCCTGTTATTGCCTGTCTCAAACCCAACCTCCTGTTATTGCCTGTCTCAAACCCAACCTCCTGTTATTGCCTGTCTCAAACCCAACCTCCTGTTAGTGTCTGTCTCAAACCCAACCTCCTGTTATTGCCTGTCTCAAACCCAACCTCCTGTTATTGCCTGTCTCAAACCCAACCTCCTGTTAGTGTCTGTCTCAAACCCAACCTCCTGTTATTGCCTGTCTCAAACCCAACCTCCTGTTATTGCCTGTCTCAAACCCAACCTCCTGTTAGTGTCTGTCTCAAACCCAACCTCCTGTTATTGCCTGTCTCAAACCCAACCTCCTGTTATTGCCTGTCTCAAACCCAACCTCCTGTTATTGCCTGTCTCAAACCCAACCTCCTGTTATTGCCTGTCTCAAACCCAACCTCCTGTTATTGTCTGTCTCAAACCCAACCTCCTGTTATTGCCTGTCTCAAACCCAACCTCCTGTTATTGCCTGTCTCAAACCCAACCTCCTGTTATTGCCTGTCTCAAACCCAACCTCCTGTTATTGTCTGTCTCAAACCCAACCTCCTGTTATTGCCTGTCTCAAACCCAACCTCCTGTTATTGCCTGTCTCAAACCCAACCTCCTGTTAGTGTCTGTCTCAAACCCAACCTCCTGTTAGTGTCTGTCTCAAACCCAACCTCCTGTTATTGCCTGTCTCAAACCCAACCTCCTGTTATTGTCTGTCTCAAACCCAACCTCCTGTTATTGTCTGTCTCAAACCCAACCTCCTGTTAGTGTCTGTCTCAAACCCAACCTCCTGTTATTGCCTGTCTCAAACCCAACCTCCTGTTATTGCCTGTCTCAAACCCAACCTCCTGTTAGTGTCTGTCTCAAACCCAACCTCCTGTTATTGCTGTCTCAAACCCAACCTCCTGTTATTGCCTGTCTCAAACCCAACCTCCTGTTACCTGTCTCAAACCCAACCTCCTGTTATTGCCTGTCTCAAACCCAACCTCCTGTTATTGTCTGTCTCAAACCCAACCTCCTGTTAGTGTCTGTCTCAAACCCAACCTCCTGTTATTGCCTGTCTCAAACCCAACCTCCTGTTATTGTCTGTCTCAAACCCAACCTCCTGTTATTGCCTGTCTCAAACCCAACCTCCTGTTATTGCCTGTCTCAAACCCAACCTCCTGTTAGTGTCTGTCTCAAACCCAACCTCCTGTTAGTGTCTGTCTCAAACCCAACCTCCTGTTATTGCCTGTCTCAAACCCAACCTCCTGTTATTGTCTGTCTCAAACCCAACCTCCTGTTAGTGTCTGTCTCAAACCCAACCTCCTGTTATTGTCTGTCTCAAACCCAACCTCCTGTTATTGCCTGTCTCAAACCCAACCTCCTGTTATTGCCTGTCTCAAACCCAACCTCCTGTTATTGCCTGTCTCAAACCCAACCTCCTGTTAGTGTCTGTCTCAAACCCAACCTCCTGTTATTGCCTGTCTCAAACCCAACCTCCTGTTATTGCCTGTCTCAAACCCAACCTCCTGTTATTGCCTGTCTCAAACCCAACCTCCTGTTAGTGTCTGTCTCAAACCCAACCTCCTGTTATTGCCTGTCTCAAACCCAACCTCCTGTTATTGCCTGTCTCAAACCCAACCTCCTGTTAGTGTCTGTCTCAAACCCAACCTCCTGTTATTGCCTGTCTCAAACCCAACCTCCTGTTATTGCCTGTCTCAAACCCAACCTCCTGTTAGTGTCTGTCTCAAACCCAACCTCCTGTTATTGCCTGTCTCAAACCCAACCTCCTGTTATTGTCTGTCTCAAACCCAACCTCCTGTTATTGCCTGTCTCAAACCCAACCTCCTGTTATTGCCTGTCTCAAACCCAACCTCCTGTTATTGTCTGTCTCAAACCCAACCTCCTGTTATTGCCTGTCTCAAACCCAACCTCCTGTTATTGCCTGTCTCAAACCCAACCTCCTGTTATTGCCTGTCTCAAACCCAACCTCCTGTTAGTGTCTGTCTCAAACCCAACCTCCTGTTATTGCCTGTCTCAAACCCAACCTCCTGTTATTGCCTGTCTCAAACCCAACCTCCTGTTAGTGTCTGTCTCAAACCCAACCTCCTGTTAGTGTCTGTCTCAAACCCAACCTCCTGTTATTGCCTGTCTCAAACCCAACCTCCTGTTATTGTCTGTCTCAAACCCAACCTCCTGTTATTGCCTGTCTCAAACCCAACCTCCTGTTAGTGTCTGTCTCAAACCCAACCTCCTGTTATTGCCTGTCTCAAACCCAACCTCCTGTTATTGCCTGTCTCAAACCCAACCTCCTGTTAGTGTCTGTCTCAAACCCAACCTCCTGTTATTGCCTGTCTCAAACCCAACCTCCTGTTATTGCCTGTCTCAAACCCAACCTCCTGTTATTGCCTGTCTCAAACCCAACCTCCTGTTATTGCCTGTCTCAAACCCAACCTCCTGTTAGTGTCTGTCTCAAACCCAACCTCCTGTTATTGCCTGTCTCAAACCCAACCTCCTGTTATTGTCTGTCTCAAACCCAACCTCCTGTTATTGCCTGTCTCAAACCCAACCTCCTGTTATTGCCTGTCTCAAACCCAACCTCCTGTTAGTGTCTGTCTCAAACCCAACCTCCTGTTAGTGTCTGTCTCAAACCCAACCTCCTGTTATTGCCTGTCTCAAACCCAACCTCCTGTTATTGCCTGTCTCAAACCCAACCTCCTGTTATTGCCTGTCTCAAACCCAACCTCCTGTTAGTGTCTGTCTCAAACCCAACCTCCTGTTATTGCCTGTCTCAAACCCAACCTCCTGTTATTGTCTGTCTCAAACCCAACCTCCTGTTAGTGTCTGTCTCAAACCCAACCTCCTGTTATTGCTGTCTCAAACCCAACCTCCTGTTATTGCCTGTCTCAAACCCAACCTCCTGTTATTGTCTGTCTCAAACCCAACCTCCTGTTATTGTCTGTCTCAAACCCAACCTCCTGTTAGTGTCTGTCTCAAACCCAACCTCCTGTTAGTGTCTGTCTCAAACCCAACCTCCTGTTATTGCCTGTCTCAAACCCAACCTCCTGTTATTGCCTGTCTCAAACCCAACCTCCTGTTATTGCCTGTCTCAAACCCAACCTCCTGTTATTGCCTGTCTCAAACCCAACCTCCTGTTAGTGTCTGTCTCAAACCCAACCTCCTGTTAGTGTCTGTCTCAAACCCAACCTCCTGTTATTGCCTGTCTCAAACCCAACCTCCTGTTAGTGTCTGTCTCAAACCCAACCTCCTGTTAGTGTCTGTCTCAAACCCAACCTCCTGTTATTGCTGTCTCAAACCCAACCTCCTGTTAGTGTCTGTCTCAAACCCAACCTCCTGTTATTGCCTGTCTCAAACCCAACCTCCTGTTATTGCCTGTCTCAAACCCAACCTCCTGTTATTGCCTGTCTCAAACCCAACCTCCTGTTATTGCCTGTCTCAAACCCAACCTCCTGTTATTGCCTGTCTCAAACCCAACCTCCTGTTATTGCCTGTCTCAAACCCAACCTCCTGTTATGTCTGTCTCAAACCCAACCTCCTGTTAGTGTCTGTCTCAAACCCAACCTCCTGTTATTGCCTGTCTCAAACCCAACCTCCTGTTAGTGTCTGTCTCAAACCCAACCTCCTGTTAGTGTCTGTCTCAAACCCAACCTCCTGTTATTGCCTGTCTCAAACCCAACCTCCTGTTAGTGTCTGTCTCAAACCCAACCTCCTGTTAGTGTCTGTCTCAAACCCAACCTCCTGTTATTGCCTGTCTCAAACCCAACCTCCTGTTAGTGTCTGTCTCAAACCCAACCTCCTGTTAGTGTCTGTCTCAAACCCAACCTCCTGTTATTGCCTGTCTCAAACCCAACCTCCTGTTATTGCCTGTCTCAAACCCAACCTCCTGTTAGTGCCTGTCTCAAACCCAACCTCCTGTTATTGCCTGTCTCAAACCCAACCTCCTGTTATTGCCTGTCTCAAACCCAACCTCCTGTTATTGCCTGTCTCAAACCCAACCTCCTGTTATTGCCTGTCTCAAACCCAACCTCCTGTTATTGCCTGTCTCAAACCCAACCTCCTGTTAGTGCCTGTCTCAAACCCAACCTCCTGTTAGTGCCTGTCTCAAACCCAACCTCCTGTTATTGCCTGTCTCAAACCCAACCTCCTGTTAGTGTCTGTCTCAAACCCAACCTCCTGTTATTGCCTGTCTCAAACCCAACCTCCTGTTATTGCCTGTCTCAAACCCAACCTCCTGTTATTGCCTGTCTCAAACCCAACCTCCTGTTAGTGTCTGTCCAAACCCAACCTCCTGTTATTGCCTGTCTCAAACCCAACCTCCTGTTATTGCCTGTCTCAAACCCAACCTCCTGTTATTGTCTGTCTCAAACCCAACCTCCTGTTATTGTCTGTCTCAAACCCAACCTCCTGTTAGTGTCTGTCTCAAACCCAACCTCCTGTTATTGCCTGTCTCAAACCCAACCTCCTGTTAGTGTCTGTCTCAAACCCAACCTCCTGTTAGTGTCTGTCTCAAACCCAACCTCCTGTTATTGCCTGTCTCAAACCCAACCTCCTGTTATTGCCTGTCTCAAACCCAACCTCCTGTTATTGCCTGTCTCAAACCCAACCTCCTGTTAGTGTCTGTCTCAAACCCAACCTCCTGTTAGTGTCTGTCTCAAACCCAACCTCCTGTTATTGCCTGTCTCAAACCCAACCTCCTGTTATTGCCTGTCTCAAACCCAACCTCCTGTTATTGCCTGTCTCAAACCCAACCTCCTGTTATTGCCTGTCTCAAACCCAACCTCCTGTTAGTGTCTGTCTCAAACCCAACCTCCTGTTATTGCCTGTCTCAAACCCAACCTCCTGTTATTGCCTGTCTCAAACCCAACCTCCTGTTAGTGTCTGTCTCAAACCCAACCTCCTGTTATTGCCTGTCTCAAACCCAACCTCCTGTTATTGCCTGTCTCAAACCCAACCTCCTGTTAGTGTCTGTCTCAAACCCAACCTCCTGTTATTGCCTGTCTCAAACCCAACCTCCTGTTATTGCTGTCTCAAACCCAACCTCCTGTTATTGTCTGTCTCAAACCCAACCTCCTGTTATTGCCTGTCTCAAACCCAACCTCCTGTTATTGTCTGTCTCAAACCCAACCTCCTGTTATTGCCTGTCTCAAACCCAACCTCCTGTTATTGCCTGTCTCAAACCCAACCTCCTGTTATTGCCTGTCTCAAACCCAACCTCCTGTTATTGCCTGTCTCAAACCCAACCTCCTGTTATTGCCTGTCTCAAACCCAACCTCCTGTTATTGCCTGTCTCAAACCCAACCTCCTGTTATTGCCTGTCTCAAACCCAACCTCCTGTTATTGCCTGTCTCAAACCCAACCTCCTGTTATTGCCTGTCTCAAACCCAACCTCCTGTTATTGCCTGTCTCAAACCCAACCTCCTGTTATTGCCTGTCAAAACCCAACCTCCTGTTATTGCCTGTCTCAAACCCAACCTCCTGTTATTGCCTGTCTCAAACCCAACCTCCAGTTAGTGTCTGTCTCAAACCCAACCTCCTGTTATTGCCTGTCTCAAACCCAACCTCCTGTTATTGCCTGTCTCAAACCCAACCTCCTGTTAGTGCCTGTCTCAAACCCAACCTCCTGTTATTGCCTGTCTCAAACCCAACCTCCTGTTATTGTCTGTCTCAAACCCAACCTCCTGTTATTGCCTGTCTCAAACCCAACCTCCTGTTATTGCCTGTCTCAAACCCAACCTCCTGTTATTGCCTGTCTCAAACCCAACCTCCTGTTAGTGCCTGTCTCAAACCCAACCTCCTGTTAGTGCCTGTCTCAAACCCAACCTCCTGTTATTGCCTGTCTCAAACCCAACCTCCTGTTAGTGCCTGTCTCAAACCCAACCTCCTGTTATTGCCTGTCTCAAACCCAACCTCCTGTTATTGCCTGTCTCAAACCCAACCTCCTGTTATTGCCTGTCTCAAACCCAACCTCCTGTTAGTGTCTGTCCAAAACCCAACCTCCTGTTATTGCCTGTCTCAAACCCAACCTCCTGTTATTGCCTGTCTCAAACCCAACCTCCTGTTAGTGTCTGTCTCAAACCCAACCTCCTGTTAGTGTCTGTCTCAAACCCAACCTCCTGTTATTGCCTGTCTCAAACCCAACCTCCTGTTATTGTCTGTCTCAAACCCAACCTCCTGTTATTGTCTGTCCAAAACCCAACCTCCTGTTAGTGTCTGTCTCAAACCCAACCTCCTGTTATTGCCTGTCTCAAACCCAACCTCCTGTTATTGCCTGTCTCAAACCCAACCTCCTGTTAGTGTCTGTCCAAAACCCAACCTCCTGTTATTGCCTGTCTCAAACCCAACCTCCTGTTATTGCCTGTCTCAAACCCAACCTCCTGTTATTGCCTGTCTCAAACCCAACCTCCTGTTATTGCCTGTCTCAAACCCAACCTCCTGTTAGTGTCTGTCTCAAACCCAACCTCCTGTTATTGCCTGTCTCAAACCCAACCTCCTGTTATTGCCTGTCTCAAACCCAACCTCCTGTTATTGCCTGTCTCAAACCCAACCTCCTGTTAGTGTCTGTCTCAAACCCAACCTCCTGTTATTGCCTGTCTCAAACCCAACCTCCTGTTATTGCCTGTCTCAAACCCAACCTCCTGTTAGTGTCTGTCTCAAACCCAACCTCCTGTTATTGCCTGTCTCAAACCCAACCTCCTGTTATTGCCTGTCTCAAACCCAACCTCCTGTTAGTGTCTGTCTCAAACCCAACCTCCTGTTATTGCCTGTCTCAAACCCAACCTCCTGTTATTGTCTGTCTCAAACCCAACCTCCTGTTATTGTCTGTCTCAAACCCAACCTCCTGTTATTGCCTGTCTCAAACCCAACCTCCTGTTATTGTCTGTCCAAAACCCAACCTCCTGTTATTGCCTGTCTCAAACCCAACCTCCTGTTATTGCCTGTCTCAAACCCAACCTCCTGTTATTGCCTGTCTCAAACCCAACCTCCTGTTATTGCCTGTCTCAAACCCAACCTCCTGTTATTGCCTGTCTCAAACCCAACCTCCTGTTATTGCCTGTCTCAAACCCAACCTCCTGTTATTGCCTGTCTCAAACCCAACCTCCTGTTATTGCCTGTCTCAAACCCAACCTCCTGTTATTGCCTGTCTCAAACCCAACCTCCTGTTATTGTCTGTCCAAAACCCAACCTCCTGTTATTGCCTGTCTCAAACCCAACCTCCTGTTATTGCCTGTCTCAAACCCAACCTCCTGTTATTGCCTGTCTCAAACCCAACCTCCTGTTAGTGTCTGTCCAAAACCCAACCTCCTGTTATTGCCTGTCTCAAACCCAACCTCCTGTTATTGCCTGTCTCAAACCCAACCTCCTGTTAGTGTCTGTCTCAAACCCAACCTCCTGTTAGTGTCTGTCTCAAACCCAACCTCCTGTTATTGCCTGTCTCAAACCCAACCTCCTGTTATTGTCTGTCTCAAACCCAACCTCCTGTTATTGTCTGTCCAAAACCCAACCTCCTGTTAGTGTCTGTCTCAAACCCAACCTCCTGTTATTGCCTGTCTCAAACCCAACCTCCTGTTATTGCCTGTCTCAAACCCAACCTCCTGTTAGTGTCTGTCCAAAACCCAACCTCCTGTTATTGCCTGTCTCAAACCCAACCTCCTGTTATTGCCTGTCTCAAACCCAACCTCCTGTTATTGCCTGTCTCAAACCCAACCTCCTGTTATTGCCTGTCTCAAACCCAACCTCCTGTTAGTGTCTGTCTCAAACCCAACCTCCTGTTATTGCCTGTCTCAAACCCAACCTCCTGTTATTGCCTGTCTCAAACCCAACCTCCTGTTATTGCCTGTCTCAAACCCAACCTCCTGTTAGTGTCTGTCTCAAACCCAACCTCCTGTTATTGCCTGTCTCAAACCCAACCTCCTGTTATTGCCTGTCTCAAACCCAACCTCCTGTTAGTGTCTGTCTCAAACCCAACCTCCTGTTATTGCCTGTCTCAAACCCAACCTCCTGTTATTGCCTGTCTCAAACCCAACCTCCTGTTAGTGTCTGTCTCAAACCCAACCTCCTGTTATTGCCTGTCTCAAACCCAACCTCCTGTTATTGTCTGTCTCAAACCCAACCTCCTGTTATTGTCTGTCTCAAACCCAACCTCCTGTTATTGCCTGTCTCAAACCCAACCTCCTGTTATTGTCTGTCCAAAACCCAACCTCCTGTTATTGCCTGTCTCAAACCCAACCTCCTGTTATTGCCTGTCTCAAACCCAACCTCCTGTTATTGCCTGTCTCAAACCCAACCTCCTGTTATTGCCTGTCTCAAACCCAACCTCCTGTTATTGCCTGTCTCAAACCCAACCTCCTGTTATTGCCTGTCTCAAACCCAACCTCCTGTTATTGCCTGTCTCAAACCCAACCTCCTGTTATTGCCTGTCTCAAACCCAACCTCCTGTTATTGTCTGTCCAAAACCCAACCTCCTGTTATTGCCTGTCTCAAACCCAACCTCCTGTTATTGCCTGTCTCAAACCCAACCTCCTGTTATTGCCTGTCTCAAACCCAACCTCCTTGTTTTATCAGTCACTTTTAGGAAAAGTTAAAAAAAAATGTATTTAAGATGTGAATAACCAGTGAGCTACAGAAACTAGGGTACATTATGAGTTAAGACATACTTTAAGAAAACTAATAGTCACAAATCTTGTATGAGTGATGACTGTTGTGACATAGAGAAAACCAATAGTCACAGATCTTGTCTGAGTGATGACTATTGTGACAAACTTAGAGAAAACCAATAGTCACAGATCTTGTCTGAGTGATGAGACATACTTGCGCAGTGAAGAAGACAGCCTCCACTCATTGTCCGGCTCCATCATGGCTCGATCTTGCTCTAGCGCCACCAGGAAGACGCCCTTCTCCACGTAGGTAAGGTAAATTGTTAACACTCCCATGAGAATAAAATAACTGAGGTCTGTGTTAAGAAAAGCTCATAGTTTGACAAAATGCCCCTACATCTGTCACAAGTTGATTCCACAAAATCAGTTTTGATTGGAACACTTCATATTTGTTACTTCTATATGTTGATTTATTTTGTGTGATATCACTTGTTTAGTGTCTCTCTTTGTTATTTAAAACATTTCAACAACATTCTATGGTTTGTATGTGATAAGCTCAGCAAACTTGTACAGTCTGAAGTTCGTAACCCCTTCCCACATTCATTTTTGGCTAGGAACCAGTTGTTTAATATATTTGATCGAGGAAACAAATGCTTGCACTATAAATAAATCAGTCAATGGAGACATTTTGATATGTCAAGCAGAATTCATGGTTCTTGCCAATGTTCTCACTATTTTTTTCAAAAAGGATACGAGATGGCACAGGTCATGAGGACATTTCTGGATAATGGGAATGGGTAGAGGTAGTCCCACAGTAGAGCAAACAGGGCAAAGCCTATAGCTATGGTACAGATGACCAGACGTCCATCCATTAACCTGTTGGATTCCTTATAGCCATTCATTTCCACAAGAACCTGCAGGAGACAAGAGCAATATAACAGCCTTCAGTAGGGGCACATGGATTACCAACACTTTGTGTTCAGAAACATGTGTCCCTAAAGTGTGTGTCAAAACTCACAATTTTTCTACTAAAAGCACAAAGTTGTGTAGGTGTAGTAATATAATTTTAAAAATAATAAAAATGACATTAAAAAAATTAAAATAAATATGGAAAATAAAAGTAGATGTATTCAATAAAAGAAAATAAAACCCCCAAAATATACCAGATGTACATTTTTCGGAGCCACATCTTCACTGTTTTTTTTTTTAGCTACCAACCATACATTTAAAATATGATATATCATACAATTGTGACTAACTGGCTTGTTAAATACATGCATATAACATCTACAATGAAAGGAAACTTGTTCTCTCTCCTTCCTCATTTGCCTTTCAGCGTTGAGAAGAAATATAATTTGTGGTCTTTTGCTCTTCAGTTCACTTCTGCTGCTGTTATGTTTCCTAGTACTTCTATTATCCCATCGATCCATCTTATTCATGGCCGACACTTAGGTCTGGTGTTCTCGCAACACTTATTGAAGGTTCATTATGTTGTGTTTTGATCACTCTGCATTGTCACGTGGCCAAACCATTTTATCTGTTGTTTCTCTATATATTCTATGGTTTGGGGCTATTCCTAGCTTTTTTCTCAGTTCTTCATTTCTGATCTTATCTCTCAGGCTGTTTCCTATCATTTGTCTAAAACATTTAATCTCAGTAGAGGTTATTTTTCTTATTGTTCTTGCATCTAGGGCCCAGGTCTGGCATTGGTAGCACAATGTTGGGATGAAGATTGTATTATACAATACCCATTTTGCCTCTAGTGTTACTCCTTGTTGGACAATAGCGGTGATAACTGTCCAATGATTTAACAATTTTTGATGCATCTTGAGTCTATCTCTGCTGTTTGAGAATTGTCATTTGTCACTAAACTGCCTAGGTATTTGAATTCCTCTACCTGTTTTAGTTTCCTGCCGTCTATAGTTATGTTAATGTTCTGTTTCTCTTTTGCGACATTCATTTCTGTTTTGTTGATTTTCATGTTGTATTTTGTGCCTGTGCTGTTGAGTTTATTTAAGTGTTCTTGTAGGTCTTCAAATTTTCTAAGTATTAGTTCCTGATTGTCTGCAAATAAAAGCTTTTTGATCTCCTCTGTCTCTGATGGGTTAGCTAACTTGTATATATAGTTCATGTATGTAATAAACAGTAAAAAAGTATTATAAAAAAAATTTGAAAAAGGGGGGGGGGGGAAGAGGAGGAGGAGAGAAAGGGAAGGGATACCGCACCCCTCCTGCCTTACACCTGATCTATCTTCAAAGTGGCCCATGTAGCCTGCTGCTATTCTGACTGTGCAGCTGCTGTTGATGTAGAGACTTTTAAGTAGGTTGGTTAGATGTTGGCTTACTCTGTATGTTGTTGGTATCTCCCACGGTTGTTCTCTGTTTACTCGGTCGAATGCTTTTTCCTGGTCAATGAAAGATAAGTACAAATTTGGACTGTTATTTTTTCTGCTAGCTGTTTTATGGTGAATAGACCGTCAGTATATCCTCTTTTTTTCAGAATCCCATTTGAGAATCACTTAAGCGTAGTTCTATGATTGGTCTGAGCCCTTTTCCACAATTTTGGTGTAGAGTTTACCCACATGGTTGAGAAGAGATATACCTCTATATTGATCGCAGTCTCTTTTGCTACCTTTCTTTTTTGCACATTGGTACAATGATTGCCTGTTGCCAGTCTTCTGGTGCTTTTTGTTGGTGCCATGTTGCATTGAATATTCTGTGCAGCCATGTCACTCCTGTTTCTCGTACTGCTGCTATTATTTATATTGGTATGTTATCTATCCCTCTTGCTTTATTTCTTGATGAATATTTGATTACTTCTTCAATTTCCTCTTTGGATTCAGTATTTGCACATTCTTGTATGGTTCTTGTGGTCATATTGTTAGTTGTCGTCATGTTGAATAGGTCTTCAAAATATTCTTTCCATATGTTGGTTATTTGATATTGGCTGTCCGTCTTTATCATTTATGAGCTCAGTAGGATCATGGTTTTCTTTTCTTGCTCTTGTGGCTTTTACTGCTTTGTAGAAATCTCTTGTGGCTGTCTTGAAGTCCCTGCTCATATTTTGTCCAAATTCTGTCCAATTCTTTTGCTTAGCTTCTTTGATCAAAATTTTAACTCTTTTTCGAACTATGGCATATTTTTATATTTTTCTTGGTTCTTATTCTCCCTCCAATTTTTAAACAGTTTTATCTTTTCCTTAATTGATTCTCTGATTGCTTCGTTCCACCAGGGGTACTTTTTCCCCTTTCTTTTGTCCTTAGCTTCGTTCCACATACTGTTTTAGAGATGTTGGTTACAATTTTCTACAACTGTTTCCACTCTTCTTCTACTGTGCTTACTTCGTTAGGGAGTTTCTTGAATTCCTGATAGTTTTTCTTCTAGGGTTTTCCTTGATTCTTGATCTTTTGTTTTAGTGTCTGTTCTTTTTTTATTCTTTTGTTTGTTTTCATTTGTTCTCTTTGTTTTGGCTTCTGAGTGTAATCATAATCATTTTGTGGTCTGTATTGTCTGTGATATTGGGGATTGCTTTGCTGTTGGTTACTCTTTTCTTATTAATATAAAATCTATCTGGCTTCTGCATGTTGTGTCATTCCATTTGTACCAGGTGTATAATTGTGACTCTCTGTTTGAAGAATGTGTTGGTGATAAATAAATCATTTTCATTACATATTTCCAACAGTCTGCTTCCATTTTCATTTAATTCTGTTGTCTTATTGCCAAAGGGTCCCAAGACATCTCTGTTCTCACTGTTGCATTTCCCTAGCCTTCCATTGAAATCTCCAATCACTAACATGTTGTCGCTTTCGTCAATCTTGTTAATAATTTAATTCAATATGTCATAGAATTCTTCTCTGACTTTTTCATTGTCGTTGCATGGTGCATAAATCTGTATGTAACTGGTTTTTCGATCATCTTCTAGTACCCTGGTTGTGATAATTCTTTCTGAGTGGTATTTTATTTCTAGAATGTTCTTTTCGTGTTCTGGATCGATGATAAATCCTACTCCGTGTGTTGTCGACTCCTGAGAATATTATCATGTAGTTCATATGTGTTTTCTTTATCTGTTGTCCTTTTACTCTGGTGTCCGCTAATCCTAGTATTTTAATTTTCCTTTTTGACATTTCTTCTATAAGTTCAACTTCTTTATTTTTATTCCGCATGTCGATAGTTGCTACTTTATGTTTATCTATGTCAATTTTTGATGATTTCTCTGAGCATATAAATGTTTATCCCTTACCGACCTGCTAAGTCAAGTCAGTCATATTTAAGGACTTAACAACTTAAAAACACATGTTTGGGGTTTAGCCCGGCTGATGTTCCCCAATGTGTTTGATCGCTAAGGTCTCACATGCGATCTTTTACAGTCTAACTATACATTTTTAGCTGTTTACATTTAAAGTACTTGTTATGGTTATGAGCACTTAACTCAGTAGCTCATGCAACAGGTTGGACTTGGAATATGAGGAAACTGCAACAAGGAGCACTTTTCAGACATAGCCTTTAATGGTTCCAGCCGCATATCCACCATATTGACAGGAAGTTCAGGTCCTGAAACTGATGATCTCCATACTTTTTTTATAATGTATTGCACTTGATGATGTTAGGACATCGTTTTTGACTCCAAATCCGAACATATGAAACAAAGTTAGTCATCAGATTATCCCCATCGCACATCAAACAACAGACCGTAAGATCTCTGTGCAATGTGAATTTGTGAAATTATAAACCAGTTCACATGTCTACCCTCTATCTTACAGTAGCCACTCTCGAATCTAGACAACATCCCTCCTGACTAACATGAAACTCCAGGAGTCACCCGGATGCTGCAAAGTTATGAACAACACTCTGTCAATCCGCCTTTCACCATTAGCGTAGGGCAGGTCTAGGGATATACAATCAGCCATCATGATGCCGTAGCACACACAACAAAGGCTGCGTCCATAAATTACTCTAGTGAATGCAGACAACAGCGCATGGAACACAGTGCAAGATCCCTAAAGTGAACTTTCGGTTGACTTGGCAGAGCAGTCCATATTAATGAGTTGTACCATGTAAATAATTCACATAAACAATTCCAACATTGGCCATTGAACAGCACTCAATGTGTTGACGTAAACCGCATATCAACTCTAGACGGTGGGAGGTCGCACTCACAACACTTGACTTGTCAAAGAGGAATATTGTCCAGTGTACGACTCCGCATCACCAGCGCAAATTTATTAAGTGGAACATCATATTGACTTTAACGCAGAAAATTGCATCGGAGAGCCGAAATTAATCAGTCTCCAAATGCAATTCCTAAAAAGTACTTATCAGAACTTATCCTTGAATAGAACACTTTACACAACTTTTTAAAATATATATTTATACATCTGTTGGAAACACTTTTCAATCACTTTAATTACATAATCTACACTCCAAAATTAAAACAACCGCCATCTAGGCCAACCGGAAGTGGAAGCATTTCATGAAAGGAAACAAAAAATATTAAAACACAGTAAGTCATCTATGGGAGTCATAGTAGAGCAATGGTCAGTAACTGAACTAGTGAGACGGTAAAGCAATGGTCAGTAATTGAACTAGTGAGACGGTAAAGCAATGGTCAGTAACTGAACTAGTGAGACGGTAAAGCAATGGTCAGTAACTGAACTAGTGAGACGGTAAAGCAATGGTCAGTAATTGAACTAGTGAGACGGTAAAGCAATGGTCAGTAACTGAACTAGTGAGACGGTAAAGCAATGGTCAGTAACTGAACTAGTGAGATGGTAAAGCAATGGTCAGTAACTGAACTAGTGAGATGGCAAAGCAATGGTCAGTAATTGAACTAGTGAGATGGCAGAGCAATGGTCAGTAACTGAACTAGTGAGATGGCAAAGCAATGGTCAGTAACTGAACTAGTGAGATGGTAAAGCAATGGTCAGTAACTGAACTAGTGAGATGGTAAAGCAATGGTCAGTAACTGAACTAGTGAGATGGTAGAGCAATGGTCAGTAACTGAACTAGTGAGATGGCAAAGCAATGGTCAGTAACTGAACTAGTGAGATGGTAAAGCAATGGTCAGTAACTGAACTAGTGAGATGGTAAAGCAATGGTCAGTAACTGAAATAGTGAGATGGTAAAGCAATGGTCAGTAACTGAACTAGTGAGATGGTAGAGCAATGGTCAGTAACTGAACTAGTGAGATGGTAAAGCAATGGTCAGTAACTGAACTAGTGAGATGGCAGAGCAATGGTCAGTAACTGAACTAGTGAGATGGTAGAGCAATGGTCAGTAACTGAACTAGTGAGATGGTAAAGCAATGGTCAGTAACTGAACTAGTGAGATGGTAGAGCAATGGTCAGTAACTGAACTAGTGAGATGGCAAAGCAATGGTCAGTAACTGAACTAGTGAGATGGTAAAGCAATGGTCAGTAACTGAACTAGTGAGATGGTAAAGCAATGGTCAGTAACTGAACTAGTGAGATGGTAAAGCAATGGTCAGTAACTGAACTAGTGAGATGGTAAAGCAATGGTCAGTAATTGAACTAGTGAGATGGTAGAGCAATGGTCAGTAACTGAACTAGTGAGATGGTAAAGCAATGGTCAGTAACTGAACTAGTGAGATGGTAAAGCAATGGTCAGTAACTGAACTAGTGAGATGGTAAAGCAATGGTCAGTAACTGAACTAGTGAGATGGTAAAGCAATGGTCAGTAACTGAACTAGTGAGATGGTAAAGCAATGGTCAGTAATTGAACTAGTGAGATGGTAAAGCAATGGTCAGTAACTGAACTAGTGAGACGGTAAAGCAATGGTCAGTAACTGAACTAGTGAGATGGTAGAGCAATGGTCAGTAACTGAACTAGTGAGATGGTAGAGCAATGGTCAGTAACTGAACTAGTGAGATGGCAAAGCAATGGTCAGTAACTGAACTAGTGAGATGGTAAAGCAATGGTCAGTAACTGAACTAGTGAGATGGTAAAGCAATGGTCAGTAATTGAACTAGTGAGATGGCAGAGTAATGGTCAGTAACTGAGCTACTGAGGACAGATGAACATGTTCGAGATTCAATCAACCATAAATTGGTACTGAACTTTTCTGGGAAAGAATGAACTGTAAATCTCAAGAATGTTTGGATGGTAGAACAAGGTTCTCTTCCTTTCTTTATCATTGATATTTTATGATTATATTGCTGCGCTGATCCTTCGCTAAATATTATGGGGCATATCAAATCATCCATCTCTGTCAATGGAGTAAGAAAAAGAATTTTTTGGAGTTAAGAGGATCCAGTGCTAACATATGGAAGTAAATTCTAGACATTGACAAAAATGGTAATAAAATGTATTAAGCAAAACATTTCCATGCCTAAATCAGGCTTCTCTTTCACCATATATGTACACATATAGTATTCGTGTCTTGCTGTAGCTACTTTTAAAGTTTAAAAATGGTCTTTACTAGAAAGTACATGATTTTTCAACCAGCTAAATGTGGATCTTTCTGACACCCCCTGCACCTTCTTTCAATTCCGAACGTATGGACTTTGTCCCTCCTTCGGAAATCCTTGAAACGAAGTCGAGAGGGGGATAGTGCGACTGGGTAAAGCACTATCTCCATATCCTGTGCCCAGGCAGAGTAGGCAAAGTGAAATGAGGAAGAAATTACCAATGTTTCTTGGATCCACAGTTACGCAAACCATCTCTCTTGATGAAGAAATAAACTGTCGAATTGGTAAGGCAGCTACGACCTTCGGCAAACTCACAAAAAGGGCATGGAACAACACGAAACTAACTCGAAAGACTAAACTCCTAATATATCAAACATGTGTGCTTAGCACACTACTATACGGATCCGAAACCTGGACAACATACTCAAACCAGGAAAAAAGACTAAATGTCTTCCACATGCGATGTCTCCGCAAAATAATGCACATCAAATGGCAAAACAAAATAACCAACTTAACTGTCCTGCAACGTGCTAAGACCCTAACAATCATGTCGATGCTCAGAAGTCGAAGGCTAAGATGGCTGGGGCATGTCCAACGGATGGAAGAAAAATGCATTCCTAGGCAAATACTATATGGTGAGCTAAAACACGGAAAAAGACAAATCGGCAGACCTAAACTACGATATAGAGATATCTGCAAATCATCTCTGAAAGACTTCTCCATCTGTGAAAACGACTGGCAACATCTGGCAAGTGATCGCACATCATGGAGAGCATGTATAAGGAACGGTATAACAACATTTGAGACTGTGCTAAGACAGGACTTAGAAGAGAAGAGACTCATGAAAAAGGATGGTAAACCCTGTGGACCAGCGAGCCTGACCTGTTCATTATGTGACCGCGTGTGTTTGTCAAACATTGGTAGAATTAGCCACAAGAGAAGCTGTTCGGCAAAAATAATACCTCAAAAAAAGACGCAATAGCCTCCACTAGACCGTTTGACAAGACGAAAAGGGCCATATATATATATATATATATATATATATATATATATATATATAAAAATGTGGACTATTTTGTGTGTGCGGGAAATGTATGATTTTACAACAAATGACGGTGGACTATTTCTTTTTTTTCTGGCTTGCTCTAGATGGCTGGACAAAACTGTGGTCATCACTGGACAATAAAATATGAAACCTTCCTCCCATACAAAATGGATATGGTAACTATTATTATTAGCTTTTGTCTATTCCTGTAATGCCTCTGGACTTTATGGTACTGGAGCATAAAGGATGCATGCCCAGCGCAGAGACTATGAGGTGCCTGGGCCAGAGATTTTATCTCAGCTCTGTTAGAAACAAAAAAAAAAACACCTGATACTCATCATCATCATGTGTCATACTGGTTGGCATAGGCGATCATGTCCTTCCACAATCTTTTATCTACAGTGCATCATATCAGTTCTGTTGTTGACTGTTTTCCATGCCATGACACCAAGCTATCCAGTATTTTCTCTCTTTGTCGTCTGCAATCTCTCTTTCCTTTTATTTTGCCAGCTGTAACCAAGTATTCCAACTTTCCTATTCTCATGATGTGCCCGAAAAATTTTGATTGTTTCTTTCTGATGTTTTTTAGGAGCTCCCTTTTTGTGTTGGCCTCTTTGAGAATGTCCTCACTGATCTTTTTAGCTGTCCAGGGAACTTTCAACATTCTTCTGAGAAACTAGACAACAATAACATCCTCACATTGTATGAGGCAGCAATTAATGAACAAAAAACACTTCAAATAACTGACATGATAACAGGCAATACAGAATAAAGAACCTTTTTAGCTCCATCATCTAAAGCATTTTTTAAAGCACCAGTGTCCCACTTATCAATCTTTACAGGTTTCTCTTTAATCTGTGGAAAAAAATCACATACAGTACAATGAAATCACATACAGGTACAATGAAATCACATACAGGTACAATGAAATCACCCCAATATGATGAAATTACAGATACAATGAAACCATGCATGCAATGAAATATATTCGCTATAACAGTGGAAGTGGTGGACCACTGCAACAATCTTCATAATTTGTTACTGACCTTTCATGCTCTGAATGCACCAGGAGGCTGAGGCCCCAAAATAAAGCCTGGCCCTATTAGCGTGTCGAGAAGATAACATGTTGAAATGTTTAACGGGGATCGAGAAAATAACATGTTGAAATGTATAGCAGGGTCAAGAAGATAACATGGTGAAATGTATAGCAGGGTCAAGAAGATAACATGTTGAAATGTATAGCAGGGTAGGTTGTAAATTTACACTGTATAACAGTGTAAACAAAAATCAGCAGATGGCTTCACAATTATCAGTGATGCTAAAATTCACTTGGTGACAGCGGAAGAAGCCAGTCAATTATTTTTTATGTCAATCTGATAATGATAGTTCAGACAGTGTTGTTAACAACAATGGTGACTGTGCTTCTGAGTGACCCAACTCCAGATTTAGTAAATAAAAATGAGAGTCTCACGTTGAAATTGACAGTGATGAGGAATGCATTCCTCCATCCAGCCTTAAAAAAAAAAAAAAAAAAAAAAAAAAAATCCAACTGCAGTTAGAGGTATAAATTAATGAACATGTTTTCTTTCAATTTGCGTGAAAACTATCTGTTATATCGCAGTGAACTTCTGCAAGCAACCTTAGAATATCCACGATGCAAAAACATTGCTATTCTTTATTGCACATATACAACAAATTTTGCACATCAGTGATTTCTTTTGATCTTTTAGGACCATTGCAAATAAGTTAATGAAAATTTCAGATTTTACAGTAACCATGTTAA
Organism: Megaustenia siamemsis; assembly: GCA_032433765.1. Classification (NCBI taxonomy): domain Eukaryota; kingdom Metazoa; phylum Mollusca; class Gastropoda; order Stylommatophora; family Ariophantidae; genus Megaustenia; species Megaustenia siamemsis. Next base: position 65,874,572 of record JAVIAB010000108.1, read on the forward strand.
TTTCCTGGAAGAGATTGATCACTTTATCTATCTTGGAAGTCACATTGATCGAGAAGGGGATACAGTAAAGAAATTAGAATCAGGATTGCTAAAGCTGCAATGTCTTGCAGAAGCCTTGAAAAGTTGTGGAAATCAAAACTCATCAGCACAAACACAAAACTTAGACTATTCAAATCAAATGTACTATCTATCAACATTTACGTATGCATGTGAGAGCTGGAAAACAACAAAAGACATAGAAACAAAGTTGAACGCATTTGAAAATAAATGTTTAAGGAAAATACTTGGTGTATGTCGGTTAACTCCACCCCAAATTGAATTATGGTAGACACATTTTGATATGAAAATATATTTGTTGCCATTGCACATACACTTAAATATTTGGTCAACTTACGCTTAATGATACCAGCCTGTTATTAAAAACTTTCTGTCAACAAAATATGGTCTTCATCACTCCAAATCTTACGATTCCAAGAGGTTGATAATGGTTAATGGCTGAACAAATTGTAATCCATCTCATTCCCAGTACTCATCTTCCATCTGGAGCATATGTGCAACTCACTTTTTCCAGAATTGAATGTCTATACTTGAGAGGAAATCACAAGTCAAAACTTCAACATCACACATTTTAATCATCCTGTTCTGTTCTGCAACTTGTCCTTTGACTTTAGCCCACACACACTGGAATTGAGGTGCTCATGAAATACAGGGAGTAGCAGAGAAGTGAGGCTGTATTCCTCAATGATTTTGTCAATATGATACATCCTTTTCTTATTTGTATTCCTCACAAGCTGCAACAATTCATGTTTTAAATATGTGTCGTTGAATTTGACATTTTCCTTAGCAAGCCATGTCCTAATTTGATTTTTTTGTATTTGATACAGTTAGTACTTTGTCTTCCACTGACACAGCAATCACCATCAAGTACCATGCCTGCTGGCATAGGTGATCATGTCTCTCCACAACTTTTAGACAGTTTACGAGACTTGAATCGCCATCTTAGCACGTGAGTTCTCACCCATATGTGCTTGGCCGCCTATCCAGAACTGTTTGAGAATTCTGGATAGTGTCACTTCAAGCATCAAAACTCACAATGAGAGGCAGCATTCCTCACCTACCCAGAGTACTACCCTGGTACCCATTTCTACCACCAGCTGGGGTATTTTTTTTTTTACAACCACGAGAACAACTCACACTGCTTCCAGCGGGAATCTAATACAAGTTGTCTGAACATCAACAGTTCAGTCAGGCACCCTAAAAAATGATGATTGTTTTTCCTAATATTAGAAATTAGCTCTCTCTTCATTACTCTTCTTAGCTGTCCACTGTTTTCGCAACATTCTTCAGTAAAACCACATTTCTATAGCCTTCAGTGATTTTCTTGTCTTTTGTCCCACTGTCCATGATTCACATCCATATGTTAAGAATAGTAAAAGTGTAGTAAAGCACCCCCGTCATGCCAAGTGGCGGCGTATAGGGAATATGGTGTTAGTGACCATAAATTTTACAGACATTCGGCACATGATTTTTGGGGCAATGCGGCCGGTATTATGCCCGTGTCGCTTTACTTTCCCAGAAGAAAATCCAGTACCCATTTAAGGATGGGCGAACCCGGAGGCTGTTGGTTGGGATCGAACCCTACCCCCTGTCCTTTGTAGTCCAGTTCACTAACCACTGAGCTATAGCGGCTCCCTATATGTTAAGAATGGCTCTATATAACATTTAAGAACTCTTTTTCCACTGACACAGCATTGTGACAAGATGCATTTATCCATTACTAGGCATGAAGGTCTATCCAGGATTGGAAGAAGATCGTTCTTTAACCAGCACGTAAAAATATGTCCATTCATTTCTGTGTGGTAGTCCCTAATGTCTGTCATTTTTGATTGGGAAATAAGCCCAGCATCATAGACATGGCTGTTTTCACTGTTTCTAGCATACAAAAGTATGATACGCTGGCCATTGCTGTTGGGAATTGTTCTTTTCTGCACACTGTCTTCTGATTGCCACTTTTTTAGCATAAATGTGGTGAACACTGACCAGGATTAATCCAAATACACATTATCATAGCTTGACTCCGCCACTCATGGATCTGCCTCAAGTATTTGCTTTAGGCAGTAATTAAATGTGGTTTTTCACAAATAATATTTCTGTTGCCTAGTTTTCCTGAAAGTGAAGCTGGCGGCTCGTAAATTTTCCATAGAGTAAAGTACCCCCCGTCACGCCAAGTGGCGTATAGGGAAATATGGTGTTAGTGACCCTATATTTTACAGACCTTCAGCACATGATTTTTGGGGTAATGTGGTCGGTATTACGCCCATGCTGCTTTTACTTTCCAGAAAAAATCCGGTACCCATTTAAGGCTGGGTGAACCCGGAGCCGTCGGTTGGGATCGAACCCTACCCCTTGTCCGTAGTAGTCCAGTTCACTAACCACTGAGCTATCGCGGCTCCTACTAATTTTTAGGGAATTAGTAAAACCCAGGTGTCCTCGCCAGGATTACGAACCCGGCTGTTGCCGTGGTAAGCCAACCGCCTATCGATTGCGCTAACCGGACACCCACATTTGTAGCAAATATTTAAAAAATATCTCCAGTCTTATGACATCTACATCAAAGTCGTCAGAATTCAATTTCCTTCCATGCTTTACACGAGTGCATAAAAAGTCACTTAAATGCCATGAGAAATATACTAATACTATCATCAAGGCACATAACACCAGGGCTAAAACTAAGAATAGCAAAATGTTATTTCTTCTCAACATTTCTGTATGGTGCAGAAACATGGACATTAAACAAGAAAACAGAACAGAAAATTGAAGCCTTTAAAATGTGAATTTATAGAATAGGTAGAATTGGATGGAAATAAAAGAAAACAAACGATGAAGTCTTAAAACAACTAAAAAGGAAATGAGAACTATTAAACACAATTCAAACAAGACAAATGCGATTTTTGGGGCATGTTAAAAGACACAGCAGTCTACACTAAAAGTAATCTTGGAAGGGAAAATATATGAGGTAAAAGAGGCAGACCAAGACTAACATGGATGAGGGTCATGAGGGACGAGTAATGTCAAAAGATGGATAAGTCAGCCTATAATAAACTGCACTATCAAAGCAAAAGACAGAGCAGAATGGCACTACATAGTAGCCAACCTTCGATGCGGAGAAGCATAGAATGAATTACGAAAATAAGTACATAAAAAGTCGTAATTTGCTGCTTTTGGGCTTGGTGCACTGACTACGAAGGCCGCAATTTGTGGCTCATAGTTATAGTTATAGTAAGGAGAAGAATGTATTCATTTATCATGTCTCTAAACAATGACTAAACATGTCTTTATTCACCATCCTTTGTTTTAGTTTTGACATATATGCCAACAAATTACATACTCATATTGCCACCAGGTGGTAAATAGTGAAATATACCAATACCTGGTACAGTTCAAGTTTAGTAGTTACGTTACAGTTTACAAGGGCTCGGATTTTCATGAAATGTCATATTTTTTTCCTGAAGCATATTTTCAGTTTTAAGTTAATTTCTACATGTTTCAAGCATTTCTGAACAATTTTAAGCTGTTTTTATTTGTCATATAAATGCATATTTTGACCATCATTTTGATGAGGTCATATTTTGCCTGAAATTGGAGATTTAGGTCATATTTTGCATATTTTCTGGTGTACTCAACTTTCTGGTGTACTCCGTTTGCTTATCAATGTTAGAACATCTTAAACTATGTTTAGAGACAAATTGTGAGGATTGGCTATATTTCTGAATGTGTGTATTAGTGAATATGCATGTGTGTCTTTCATGCGACTGTAGGGAGGGGAAGACATCAGTCAACTCTTTGATGTCAGTCGGCATCTGAGAATAAAAAAGGGAGTGACATCCGCTCAATACTTCAAAAGAATTTTCTGGGTTTTGTTTCGAAAGTAAATTGTAGGAAACAATTTCAAATGTTTCAACGTCAGGAGCGAATATTCCTGGATTTGTTAAATCTTCCAGTTTCATTTTAAACCGTTTGGCGCATTTGTATGTTACAATTATTAATTTGCCATTTGCAACAGTGACTGACTACATGATCTTGTGCTCTAGCTCATAGTTATATAATAGTTATATTGTTTATGGTTGATTCACTGGAATAACTTTGCTTTACAATGCCTAAAGTGTCTAATTCTAATGGTGCAAAGTTGCGTAAATTTGTGCAGGAATTTGGTTCAAAAGTATTTATTACCGATGGAGAAATATTGTACTGTACACTGTGTGAGGTCAAGGTTACAGCTGGAAAACGGTTTAATGTGCAACAACATTGCAATACTTCTAAACATATGAAATGTTTAAGTAGACTTTCTGAAATGGAAGGAAGACAAAGTTTATTACTTGAAAAATGTTCTGCTACTTCCTCTTCTTCTTCGGGAAACACAGAGACCAGTTTTTATAAAGATTTGTGTCATATGATGGTTTCATCAAATATCCCTTTAAATAAATTGCACAATCAATATTTCCGACAATTTCTGGAGAAATACACTAGCCATCCTATCCCAGATGAATCTACTTTAAGGAAAAATTATCTCTCCAAATGTTATGAGGACATGTTAAATAAAATTAGAAATTCTATTGCAGATAACAAGATATGGGTTTCCTTAGACGAGACTACTGATGTAGATGGCAGGTTTGTCGCAAATGTTATAGTTGGAACTTTAAAAGGAGATCAACCAGGAGAAAAATTTGTCCTTAACTGTGAAGTTCTTGAAAGAACAAATCATACCTCCATAGCTGTTCTATTTGATAATTCCATGAAGCTGTTGTGGCCAAATGGAATAGAAAGAAATAATATCCTTCTATTAATAACAGATGCTGCTCCCTATATGAAAAAGGCTGCTAAAGGACTTCAAATTCTCTACCCGAAATTGATCCATATTACTTGCCTTGCTCATGCACTGCATCGAGTAGCTGAGGAAGTTCGAGGTAATTTTCCTGATGTGGACAAGCTTATTTTAAATGGGAAAAAAATATTCATCAAGGCTCCTCTTCGAGTACAAAAATTCAAAGAAGCTCCTCAACTACCACTTCCTCCACAACCTATCCTTACACGTTGGGGTACATGGCTGGACGCTGTAGAGTATTACTGTGAAAACTATTCAACACTGGATAAAATATTTAATGCCCTAGACAAAGACGACGCAACATCAATACAAGCAGTGCAAAGCTTATTTTCTACCAGACTATCACAAAATCTGACTTATATAAAGTCAAACTTTTCTGCAATTTCAAAAGCAATAAAACGTCTGGAAAGCGAAGGGACTGCACTTTATGATGCATTAGATATTGTGAAACAAATTCAAACAGAAATAAATGGATCACGTGGTGAAGTAAGCAACAGGATTAAAGTAAAATTAGAAAGTGTTCTTCATAGAAATTCTGGTTATTTCTCATTGTGCAAAATTGCAGGCATACTTAGTGGTAAACATGCAACATTTCAAGAGGATGAACCTGAACTTTCAGCAAATGATCTGACATTATTTAGATTTGCCCCTGTGACATCATGTGATGTAGAACGAAGTTTTTCAAAATATAAAACAATTCTCAGTGACAATCGACGATCGTTCAAATTTGAAACTCTAAAAATGTATGTTGTTGTCGGTTGCAATTGTACAAACAATGAAAACTGAGGAATAAATGTTGTAAGTGTTTTTATACATGCTTTGTTAAGTATTACTACTATGTAGGTACTATGACTACTATGTAATGCGTAAAACATGCAAACAATAATAATTTGCGTTTTTTTTTTTGGTTCATGAATGAGAAAAACCTTATGGTCATATTTCGGCATATTTTAGGTCATATTTTGCCTTTTTTAGGTCATATTTGCATGTCATATTTCAGGATTTTTATGTGTGTAGGAGTGTACACTCAGATGTAAATGTAATATTAATTAATATTGTTATTTATTGTAAAGTATAATAAATAAATTATACTTGTTTGTTCTGAATTATTATTATACACTAATAAAATAGGCATATAATCATATAACATAATAAGTTTGTCATAGCCATGATGATAAGCCTAAGCTGTCACTAGAGTCACCGAAGTGGGTAAAGGTAAACGGTAAAGTTAAAGTTAAAGTGGTAAGTTGTAAAGTAAGTAGTTAAAGTAAGTTACTAATTCAAATTCTAAGACGAAAAGAACAAAGCAAAGATTTGCGTTCAGCTCTTCCATCAAATAGTGCATATGCAAGATCCGCAAACAAAAGGTTGGCCATATAAAATTTAAAAGAAATGGCATAATTAAATATATTATAGATTTATTGTTGTCTGAGTAGGAGACGAGTCTAACCTCCTTGTATGGAGCCATCTTGACAGGAAGTACACGTAGATAGTAGTCAATACAAATTTCTCACGAAAGCACATACTCGTTATTACCATTTAAATAATTACTAAACACGCTTTTTAAGATGTATTTCTGGCAAATTTAAGTGACACATATACTAACTGTTTGTTTAAAGGCAAAAAAAAAGTAAAATGATTCACAAATTGTTTCCTATGATAGTGAGCAGAGTTTTAGATTGCCGCAAAGGACTGTGGTCCAGCATTCCTCTCGCCATGGCAATGGAAGTCTGCTGTTGGTTGTAGCTCTGGCTTATCTTCTCTCTCACCAGTCCACATATTTTCTCATAGTCATTGGGTATCTTTTTTGTTTTTAATCATGTCACGTCTTCGTATATCACTTTAGATATGTTTGGGCTTAAGGAAATATATGGTCAGAATTAATATAATTTAATTAATAAGTGTTCGAGTCACGGCAGTCTCTAATTAAATTTAAATTACTAACTACTAAGTCAAAAAGTGTAAATTACACTTACACTACAATACTACATAGTAACACCACTGATTACAGTACAGCGTAGTGTTATTTAGTTACAGTACAGTAAATAATGTGTCAATCGCTGAAACAGACAGCTGACTTCATGAGAGAGTCTGGAATCCTACTCTGATTGGATTGAGCCTTAATCGCAGAGTAAAAGTAAAAAGTAAAGTACCCCCCGTCACGCCGAGTGGCGTATAGGGAAATATGGGCGTTAGTGACCCTATATTTTACAGACCTTCAGCACATGATTTTTGGGGTAATGTGGTCGGTATTACGCCCGTGCTGGTTTTACTTTCCCAGAAAAAATCCGGTACCCATTTAAGGCTGGGTGAACCCGGAGCCGTCGGTTGGGATCGAACCCTACCCCTTGTCCTTTGTAGTCCAGTTCACTAACCACTGAGCTATCGCGGCTCCTACTAATTTTTAGGGAATTAGTAAAACCCAGGTGTCCTCGCCAGGGTACGAACCCCGGCTGTTGCCGTGGTAAGCCAACCGCCTATCGATTGCACTAACCGGACACCCCTTAATCGCAGAGTGAGAGAGAGATAATCATCATAATGACAATGTGTGACTTGTGTCAGTTACACCATGATTACAGTAGACGTAGTGTTATTTAGTTACAGTAACGTCAATAATATGTTAGTTACACCACCGATTACAGTAGTGTTATTTATTTACAGATTACAGTCAATAATGTGTCAGTTACACCACTGATTACAGTAGTGTTATTTATTTACAGATTACAGTCAATAATGTGTTAGTTACACCACTGATTACAGTAGTGTTATTTATTTACAGATTACAGTCAATAATGTGTCAGTTACACCACTGATTACAGTAGTGTTATTTATTTACAGATTACAGTCAATAATGTGTTAGTTACACCACTGATTACAGTAGTGTTATTTATTTACAGATTACAGTCAATAATGTGTCAGTTACACCACTGATTACAGTAGTGTTATTTATTTACAGATTACAGTCAATAATGTGTTAGTTACACCACTGATTACAGTAGTGTTATTTATTTACAGATTACAGTCAATAATGTGTCAGTTACACCACTGATTACAGTAGTGTTATTTATTTACAGATTACAGTCAGTAATGTGTTAGTTACACCACTGATTACAATAGTGTTATTTAGTTTACAGATTACAGTCAGTAATGTGTATGTTACACCAATGATTACTGTAGTATTATTTAGTTTACCGTCAGTAGGCCGCTACAGGATTTACATTTGGGAACTGATTAATTTCAGCATTATAATCAACCAGATTTTCCACTTAACGGATTCATGATGGTACTATTCACATCTGAACCATTCAACTAAGGTACAGGTTTTAAAGACAAAGCGTTCACTGAATGTTTGCTCTTTAAAACCTCAACCGTAGTTTTATTCAGTTGTGACATCAAATACAGAATTCCCTCCAGTGAAGTCTGACTGTAATGTTTGTCTAGGCCACCGAGCCAGAAAAATTACACCGGAACTTATATATTTTATATTATGATTTGCTTAATTTAGAACATTTAATCTCTGTTATTAACATTTTGAATCTATATATTTTTATTATTGCAGTGAAGTTTAATAATTTTGGTGAATAAAAGTGAAAGTCATAATATTTTTTTGACCACTTCAATTTGGTTAAACTTGTATCTGGAGTAGGTCTATGTTTTTGTGCTAGGGGTACTGTGTTCATAAGTTATATAATAATATCTTATGATCTGCTTAATTCATGACATTTTATCTCTCATATTAACATTTTGAATCTATATTTGTTTATACAGCTGTACAATTTTATCATTTTTGTGAGTAAAAGTGAAAGTCATAATTTTTTTTACCACTTTAATTTGGTTAAAATTGCAATTGAAGTTGAAACATATTTTTGAGCTTGCGGTATCGGAAAAAGTGAAAGTCATCAACACTGGACTATTAAGCGCCCATTGTTAGTTTAGCAAATTTGCAAGATGAACTGAAATAATGGACATGGCAATGTCGCCCACATTATATAAACAATTGTTTTTATAGTGGCAAGGTTTGGGGAAAAGTTCTGAATGTAGGTTAGAAACATCGGGAATTTTTGTCAGAGGAAGGGTCTCATTTGCATCATATTAAGATCTAATCTATGTCAACGTTACTTAGGTCATTTCAGCCAAAAAGCGTGCTCTGAACAGATGTGTACTGAGGTGTGGACATGGCAGCGATCCTTTTTGGCAAGTCAAGTATTGTGAATGTGACCTTCCCCAGTCGATGTGAGATCTTCGTCATCACATTGAGTGCTATTCAGAGGACATTGTTGGATTTGTTTGGTGCCAATTATTTACAAATTAGAGCTCCTTAATATGGACTGCTCTGCCAAGTCAACTAAAGGTTTCACTTTAAGGGTTTTGCGCCATCCCTACACTGTTTTGTGCATTTTTGACTGCATCCCCTGGAGTAATTGGGCTTTTGTTGGCTCATCCATTGAAGTGTTTGCTACGCAATCATGGTGGATGATCATATATTCCTAAACTAACCATTTGCTAATAATGAAATGCGGGATAATGTAGTTTTGTTTATGACTTTACAGCCCTGGTGCAACTCCGAGAGTTTCATGTTAGTCCAGAGGGATGTTGCCTAGATTCAAGAGAAAACCGAGAGCAGACTTGTGAACTAGTTTATGATTTCGCAAATTTAACTAACATTTACTCTGATCTGAGTCAGTGCAGTCCTACTTCCCCCCCCCCCCCCCCCCCCAAAAAAAAAAAAAAACTTTTATACATTTTCTTTGTTGAAATCTTCACCTTGCTATATTTCATGCATATATTGGGTCTTCGATATTTTTAAACTGACTCTGTACACTGTTATCTTATCAATCTTCCACTGGTATTTTTCAGCATAGATATATACAAACTTATTAATAAAACATAGATGTACCTAAACTTATTAATAGAACATAGATATGAATAAACTTTTTAATAGAACATAGATGTGGATAAACTTATTAATAGAACATAGATATGCACAAACTTATGAGTAGAACATAGATGTACACAAACCTATTAATAGAACATAGATGTGGATAAACTTCTTCTTTTTTTTATTCTTCTTTCCTTCCTCATCTGCTTTACAACATCGAGGGGAGATATAATTTGCGGTCTTTTGCTCTTCTGTTCGCCTCTGCTGCTGTTATGTTTCCTAGTGCTTCTAATATTATTCCATCGATCCATCTTTTTCATGGTCGACCCTTGGGTCTGGTGTTCTCACAACATTTGCTGAAGGCTCGTTGTGTTGTATTTTGATCTTTCTGTCTTGTCACATGGCCAAACCATTTTATCTGTTGTTTCTTTATATATTCTATGGCGAGGGCTATTCCTAGCTTTTTTCTCAGTTCTTCAATACAGATCTTATCTCTCAGACTGTTTCCTGTCATTCGTCTAACACATTTCATCTCAGTAGAGGTTATTTTTCTTATTGTTCTTGCATCTAGCGTCCAGGTCTGGCATTGGTAGCACAACGTTGGGATGAAGATTGTATTGTATAGTGCTCGTTTTGCCTCCAGAGTTATTTCCTTGTTGGACAATAGTGGTGATAACTGTCCAATGATTTGACAATCTTTGTTGCATCTTGATTCTATCTCTGCTGTTTGAGAATTATCGTGTGTCACTAAACTTCCTAAGTATTTGAATTCCTCTACTTGTTTTAGTTGCCTGCCTTCTATAGTTATGTTGATGTTCTGTTTATTTTTGGCGACATTCATGACTTCTGTTTTATTGATGTTGATTTTCATGTTGTATTTTGTACATGAGCTGTTGAGTTTGTTTAATTGTTCTTGTAGGTCTTCTATTGTTTCATGTATTAGCGCCTGATTGTCTGCAAATAAAAGCTTGTTGATCTCCTCTGTCTCTGATGGGTTGGCTAGCTTGCATATATAGTCCATGTATGTAATAAACAGTAGGGGGGATAGTACGCACCCCTGTCTTACACCTGATCTAACTTCGAAGTGGTCTGTGTAGCCTGCTGCTGCTCTGACCCTGCAGCTACTGTTGATGTAGAGACTTTTAATAAGGTTGGTTAGATGTTGGCTTACTTCGTATGTTGTTAGTATCTCCCACAATTGTTCTCTGTTTACTCTGTCGAATGCTTTTTCTTGGTCATTGAAAGCTATGTATAAATTTAGATTGGATAAACTTATTAATAGAACATATATGTGCAAAAACTTATTAATAGAACATAGATGTGCACAAACTTATTAATAGAACATAGATGTGGATAAACTTATTAATAGAACATAGATATACACAAACCTATTAATAGAACATAAATGTGGATAAACTTATTAATAGAACATAGATGTGCACAAACTTATTAATAGAACATAGATGTGCAAAAACTTATTAATAGTACATAGATGTGGATAAACTTATTAATAGTACATAGATGTGGATAAACTTATTAATAGAACGAAGATGTGCACAAACCTATTAATAGAACCTAAATGTGTACAAACCTATTGATAGAATTTAAGTCTGGCTTGCTGCTGGAGCTACTGAGTTAAGTGCTCTGTGCACATCGTGAGCTGTGCGTTTCATCAGTTTTGATCATGTTTAGATATGCTGATTGCTTACGATGAATGATGATATCGTATGACGGGGAACAGATAGCTGTGTTCACTTTCTGTGCAGTTTCGCCTTATGTCTTTCGGTGTGTGCTGGACTACTATGATGGGGACTGTAGCTACCTTTCTTTGTTTGGGAGATGATATATATTAATTCTGATGATTCCACTGGCATTGGTGGTTGAACAATTATGGATTTTAATTCCTTTGCAGTGATACTGGGACCTTCCATAACCATAATAGAACTTAGATGTGCACAAACCTATTAATAGAACTTAGATGTGTACAAACCTATTCTACCTATCTATCGTCCTTTCGAGCCGAAGACGGCACATAGGGCAGAACCACAATCTCAAAAAAACAGAAACCTTGCGTGCCAAAATGGCACATATTGCAGAGATCACTGCTCCAAAACTTATGGCTCTGTTTCCATAACAATACATTTTACAATAACAGCTTGTCAAGCCATCGATCAACCTCCTTAGACGCCTCTAACGACATGCCTGGAAGGTCACAGTGTCACTATTCTTTACTTCCCTCATAATGAGGCCCCGACAACACACAGGAGACAAACCTGATATGTGCACAAACATATTAATAGAACTTAGATATGCACAAGCCTATTAATAGAATTAGATGTGCACAAACATGTTAATAGAACCTAGATGTGCACAAACCTATTAATAGAACCTAAATGTGCGCAAACTTATTAATAAAACATAGATGTTGTATAAAACAGCAATAGGTGATAGCAAAAGTACCACAATTGACTCTCAAGTTGAGGTGTCATGTCTTCTCTGTTGTAGGTAATTAAGGAGCCATTCAAGATGAGCATGAGCGAGCAGATGAAGTTCATAGTTCAGGAGCTCAATAAAGAGCCATTCAACAAGTCGTACAACCTCATCTCATTTGATTCATTGGAACCTCTACAATTATTGCAAATTCTGAATGATGTCTTGGCAGTTATTGATTCAAAGGTTAGTCAAATAAGAAAGTAGTTGGAAATTGTTATTAAATGAATAATTGAAGATGCAAAGTCTTCCCTACACAAATGTGTGCCTTATTAGCTTTCTGTGGCAGAATAATAACTTGGAAATATGTTTGTATGTAAGGCTTCTTTTTGAGCAATATCTCACAGGGTCCTTGACCACTGTCAAATAAAAAAATGATGCAATCTAAATGCATTCACTGAGTTTTCTGTGCAGTAGAAACATGAGCTTTTGTTTAGCATTACCAAGTTCTCAACTGATGGTCAGTTCTCATGTCAACAAACATTTATCTAGAATTACTTGGTGACCCATTAGCACAGTCATTCAATGATATTCAGTTTAGCACCACTTGAACATGGCAGAAATAATGACTTACTATATTTGGTTTGCTAAGGGAAGGCACCACCAATGTCTTGCTTTTAAGTAAACACAAATTATGTTTCATGATGGACAAGAATTCATAGAATTTGAACATGTTTGGGGTTGTTCTCTTCTTCTGCGATCATAGCTCAATCAGACTAGGTCTCCGGACTCTCTTATGAAGGCAGCTGTCTGTTTCAGTGATTCGGTTGCCCAGTAGAGTTTCTCTTCCAGGGAGGTGGGTGTGGGCCACATTGTCCTCCTCAGGTCAGGTACAGGGGGCAATCCTGTAGAACGTGTTTAGTTGTGATGTTATCCAGGGTACAGTGGCATTGGCTGGTAGTTCCTATTTTGAGCATGGTGAACATGTGGTTTCTCATTCTGATGTGGCCAGAGCATAGGCGAGGTATGATGACTTGATCCCTCCTTGATAGTTGGAATTATCCATCCTTCTCGTTATACTTTGGGCGTTCTTTTTTCCATTTTTCATGATATTGGCCTTTGATAATGGATTTGGCTTCATCATAGCTGACCAGATGGTTCTCTTGTGGTAATCTCCCTCCATCCTTAGTTAGTTTATCTGCACCTTTGTTTCCTTGTATATAACAGTGTGATGGTATCTACTGGTTGACCACTCTATGGAAGTTTTTGCACAGTTGGTCTAGGGTTATTCTCAAGTCATCTAGCTCACCATTCCTAGGGGTTTTTAGAGCTGTTAGGACTGACAGTGCATCGGTCAGTATCACCAATTTCTGCTTTATAATTGTTTTAGAATCTCCCAGTAGCTATTGACTTGATGATCTCTTCCTGGTTATTCAGCCTCAAGAACACACCTCTTCCTCCATTTCTGGTAGTGTTTGTAGCAGAGCCATCTGTGTATATGTGTGACCAGGAGTCCTGTTAGTTGTTGTCTATGTGTTTTTCTACTATGTGCTCTCTCTCTGTGTCTTTTGGGTGCCTTTCTTCATGATTCCTATTATGTCTTCCTTAAGTTCTGGTATTTTATATTTCCTGTATGGAGTCATACTAGATGGGCATATGGGTTTTGGCATTGTTTGGGGCAGCACTGGATCACTAGTTGTCAATTCTCTGGAGATTGCCATGAAGTTACTCCTCTTTAGTCTTCCTTTTCCTAAACCGGTTATTCTTTGGTGCATGTGGTGGTTAGGGAGCCTTTTGTATTTCTCAGCTTGTTGCAATACTTTAGTTTTCTGTCTGTCTTCCAAAGGTTGTAGGCCTGTTACTGTTTCTAGAGTCTCGATAGTTGTAGATTTCATAGCACCACTGATGATATGGACAGATAATATCTTTTTACTTTCTGGCTCTTTTGTTTGCTTTGTCTATCTGATTTATTCATGTCATTCTGTTATCCATGGTGACGCCAAGACAAGTTGGGTTTTGGTCAATAAGACGTGTGTGGTCTTTTATCTTAAAACTTGCAGAGAGTGTGTTTCTTGATAGGCTGAAAATTGTGTATGCAGTTTTTTTTTTCATTAAACCGGAAGCTGTCGGTTGGGATCGAACCCTACCTCTTGTCCATTGTAGTCCAGTTCACTAACCACTGAGCTATCGCGGCTCCCATGTTAATATAACTCTATTAGCAAAAGTTGGACATCTGTTTGTTAATATACCTCTGTTAGCAAAAGTTGGACATCTGTATGTTAATATGACTCTGTTAGCAAAAGATGGACATCTGTATGTTAATATAACTCTATTAGCAAAAGTTGGACATCTGTATGTTAATATAACTCTATTAGCAGAAGATGGACATCTGTATGTTAATATAACTCTATTAGCAAAATATGGACATCTGTATGTTAATGTAACTCTTAGCTAAAGTTAGACATTTGTATGTTAATATAACTCTATTAGCAAAAGTTAGATATCTGTATGTTAATATAACTCTATTAGCAAAAGATGGACATCCGTGAGGAATCTCCTGACCAAACAGCAGTGCGGATATTTCAGATTCTTCGAGTTCTGAAGTACAAGCCCCCCGATCATGTCAACATGTAAGATCATTTTTTTTCTTGATATTACAATTTGCCTAATTTTATTATATCGATGTTTGTTTGTGTTTCTACTTGTCTTTGATACTCACTGTTACAAGTGTTTCAGCTTGTCTTTGATACTCACTGTTACAAGTGTTTCTACTTGTCTTTGATACACACTGTTACAAGTGTTTCTGCTTGTCTTTGATACTCACTGTTACAAGTGTTTCAGCTTGTCTTTGATACTCACTGTTACAAGTGTTTTTGCTTGTCTTTGATACACACTGTTACAAGTGTTTCTGCTGATACTCACTGTTACAAGTATTTCTACTTGTCTTTGTCTTACAAATTTAGAAATTTATGATACTATAGTCTTACAGATGAGACATTTATGATACTACAGTCTTACAGATGAGACATTTATGATACTACAGTCTTACTGATGAGACATTTATGATACTACAGTCTTACTAATGAGACATTTATGATACTACAGTCTTACAGATAAAATAAAATTGAAAAAAAGTCTTAAAGATTCAAGACGGCTGTGGCAATATATTTTTATTTATTATGGGACTTATGGTAGTGAGAGAGAAATATTTGACAAGAGACGTGTTTGTGACATGTAGTGAGAGATAATTTGATAATGAACTGCTGAAAGCTAATCAAGGCTCTTACTGTGCTGCGGAAAAGTCTTCATTGAGTTTGATGTTTCTGTGTTGTGATGATAAACACAACCTTGACTCAAAATCTGCTGTCAATTCAATCTGTTGATTGAGATGTGATTACCAGAATTTTAAATGTGTACATTCCTACAGTCAAATGTGTTACTTAAGGTGATGCCTTTTATTATAGAAGTGATTTTAAATGTGTACATTCCTAGTCAAATGTGTTACTTAAGGTGATGCCTTTTATTATAGAAGTGATTTTAAATGTGTACATTCCTGCAGTCAAATGTGTTACTTAAGGTGATGCCTTTTATTATAGAAGTGATTTTAAATGTGTACATACCTGGAGTCAAATGTATCACTTAAGGTGATATCTCTTGTTGTAGGAGTGATTTTAAATGTGTACATACCTGGAGTCAAATGTATCACTTAAGGTGATATCTCTTGTTGTAGGAGTGATTTGTTGTTGTGTTTCGCCAGCTTTCAACTCTGATGAAGTTCCTAGAGACCAGGAAGTGAGTTGAGACTGTTAACTCATTCTGTACGGTAGCTCTTTATCAATGCAAGGGAAGAGATCTCAGAAACAACATTTTTCATGGTTTTAAGAATCAATCTACATATTTATATTTATCTAACATATTATGTATTAAGTTTTAGATAATTGAACAAGTTATTAGATTTCGCCAATACCAAGATGATACAAGACATGTAAAAGTATATGGTTTGATAACGATTCAGACTAATCAAGTTGAAAGGGACGCACTGTGTGGTGAAACGTACGGAAAGAGTTAATCCATTTTTCCCTGGCAACCACGTGCACAGCGGTTCCTCGCCGCACAGTTAACTTCGACTTCGGATGTACTCATGTTTTTTCCGTCGATGAGTAACTGACGTTTCAAGCCGGGCCTCGCCGAGATTTGAACCCACAACCTCTCTGTCCGGAGGCCGGCGTCTTGCCTCGAGACTAACCAGTCCCCCCATGGATTTGGAATATGAGGAAACTGCAACAAGGAACGTTTTTCATGCATAGCCTGCAAAGGTTCCTGCTACCTATCCACCATGTACCAGAAGTTCACGTCCTCCTGAAAGTGATGATCGTCATGTTTCTTTAAAAATGTATAGCGCTAGATGATGTAAGGCCATCGTTGTTGACTCCAATTTCGAACATATAAACACACAGTTAGTAATCAGATTATCCCTGTCGCACATCAAACAACAGACTGTAAGATTAGCATATGGCCGGTCTTGGGATTTACGATGACATAGCACACATAACAATGCAAGCACAGCAATAACGCGCCCTTCAGATTCTTGATTACTCTATTGAATGTAGCCTACGATGAACAGTGCAAATTCCCTAAATAGATAAAACTGCGGCTGACGAAGCAGTTCACATTAATGAGAACATATAAATAACTTGCGTCAAGCAAAACCATCAAAGTTCATGAACAGCACCAATGTGACGTAAAGCGCAGAACAAGCCTAGACGATGAAAGGTCGCATTCACAACACTTGATTTGTCGAAAATGAAATATTGCCGGCGCACGACAATGTTTTATCAGCACAAATGTAATAAGTAGATCATCATAATTTTAAATTGTGTATATTCCTGGAGTCAAATGTATCACTTAAGGTGATGTGTCTTACTATAGAAGTGATTTTAAATGTGTACATTCCTGGAGTCAAATGTATCGCTTAAGGTGATGTCTTTTACTATAGAAGTGATTTTAAATGTGTACATTCCTGCAGTCAAATATGTCACTTAAGGTGATGTCTTTTGTTGTAGGAGTGATTTTAAATGTGTACATTCCTACAGTCAAATGTGTCACTTAAGGTGATGTCTCTTACTATAGGGGGGAATTTTAAATGTGTACATTCCTGCAGTCAAATATGTCACTTAAGGTGATGTCTTTTGTTGTAGGAGTGATTTTAAATGTGTACATTCCTATAGTCACAAGTGTCACTTAAGGTGATGTCTTTTGTTGTAGGAGTGATTTTAAATTTGTACATTCCTATAGTCAAATGTGTCACTTAAGGTGATGTCTCTTACTATAGGAGGGATTTTAAATGTGTACATTCCTATAGTCAAATGTGTCACTTAAGGTGATGTCTCTTACTATAGAAGTGATTTTAAATTTGTACATTTCTATAGTCAAATGTGTCACTTAAGGTGATGTCTCTTGTAGGAGTGATTTTAAATTTGTACATTCCTATAGTCAAATGCGTCACTTAAGGTGATGTCTTTTGTTGTAGGAGTGATTTTAAATGTGTACATTCTTACAGTCAAATGTATCACTTAAGGTGATGTCTCTTGTTGTAAGAGTGATTTTAAATGTGTACATTCTTACAGTCAAATGTGTCACTTAAGGTGATGTCTCTTGTAGGAATGATTTTAAATTTCTACATTCCTACAGTCAAATGTGTTACTTAAGGTGATATCTCTTGTAGGAATGATTTTAAATGTGTACATTCCTACAGTCAAATGTGTCACTTAAGGTGAGGTCTCTTGTAGGAATGATTTTAAATGTGTACATTCCTACAGTCAAATGTGTCACTTAAGGTGATGTCTCTTGTAGGAATGATTTTAAATGTGTACATTCGTACAGTCAAATGTGTCACTTAAGGTGATGTCTCTTGTAGGAATGATTTTAAATGTGTACATTCCTACAGTCAAATGTGTCACTTAAGGTGATGTCTCTTACTGTAGGAGTGATTTTCGGGCAGGCCTTGTTCAAGGAGAGAAACCTGTCGTCTTTCCCATTTTGGAGTGGCTTCTGCAGAAGGTGCCCGAGCTTCAGAAGAGAGCCTACCTGGCCAAGTTTCTGGTCAAGATTGATGTGCCCGCTGAGATCATGCAAGATGATGAGGTTAATGCTATTTATCTTCAGGTGAGAAGCTGTCAAGGTTAATGCTATTTATCTCCAGGTGAGAAGCTATTGTTAATGCTATCTATCTCCAGGTGTCAAGTTTGATGCTATTTATCTCCATGTGAGAAGCTGTCAAGGTTAATGCTATTTATCTCCAGGTGAAAAGCTGTCAAGGTTAATGCTATTTATCTCCAGGTGAAAAGCTGTCAAGGTTAATGCTATTTATCTCCATGTGAGAAGCTGTCAAGGTTAATGCTATTTATCTCCAGGTGAAAAGCTGTCAAGGTTAATGCTATTTATCTACAGGTGAAAAGCTGAGAAGAACATTGATGAAAGTGGCAAGAGCAGCAGAATTCGGCTCCCTGAATGAGATAGAGCTGCTTGCACAGAACAGAGACAAATGACAAGATTTGATAAAATATCTTTAAAAGAATTGAAAACTGCTAGAACAAAAATTCAGATAAGAGAAGGAGTATCTTGGTCTACGCTCTATGGGCCGGCTACGGCTCGAAAGGTCAATAGATAGATAATAATAATATAACATTGCTGATAGAATTAATCATCTCTGATGCAGAGATATAACATGCTGATAGAATTAATCATCTCTGATGCAGAGATATAACATGCTGATAGAATTAGTCATCTCTGATGCAGAGATATAACATGCTGATAGAATTAGTCATCTCTGATGCAGAGATATAACATGCTGATAGAAGCTATTTCTGTATACTATAACTGTCCACCTTTCCAACTTTTTACTTCACAACCAACTTACTAAATGACGACATGAGAGGTGTCTCAGTTGACATATTATTGAATAACACAATCACTTGGAACAGCTTCACAGAACACACTTTGAAATCACATCTCCAGATGATCTCTACAATAGTTTCTTCACAATCTAACTCTAATGATCTTAGAAGCTATCCACAAGTTCTCAGCTCTCGTCTCGTAGTTACAATAATGACTCACATCCAGTCAGCAGAATCTCTATACCAGCATAATCTACTCCATATTTCAATAGCTACTGTCTCATGGTTAATAGTATTAACATGAACCTCACTGCTGTCGTCTGATTCAAGTCCATATATTATTTTAACACAACTAAACTATTTCCTGAATCTTGCATCCGTGGCTAAATTGGTTTTAAGGCATTCCATGTACATCATACATAGTTTGAAGTATAATCTAACTACACAACTACTTCTCTACATAGATCTAAGTATAATCTAACTACACAATCACTTCTGTACATAGATCCAAGTATAATCTAACCACACAACTATTTCTGTACATAAAAAAAAAAAAAGTAAAGTACCCCCGTCACGCCAAGTGGCGTATAAGGAATATGGTGTTAGTGACCATATATTTTACAGACCTTCGGCACATGATTTTTGGTAATGTGGTCGGTATTACGCCCGTGCCGCTTCACTTTCCCTGAAAAAAATCAGGTACCCATTAAAGGCTGGGTGAACCCGGAAGCCGTCGGTAGGGATCGAACCCTACCTCTTGTCCTTTATAGTCCAGTTCACTAACCACTGAGCTATTGCGGCTCCCACTTCTGTACATAGATCCAAGTATAATCTAACCATACAATTACTTCTGTACATAGATCCAAGTATAATCTAACCATACAATTACTTCTGTACATAGATCCAAGTATAATCTAACCATACAATTACTTCTGTACATAGATCCAAGTATAATCTAACCATACAATTACTTCTGTACATAGATCCAAGTATAATCTAAGTACACAACTACTTCTGTACATAGATCCAAGTATAATCTAACCACACAACTACTTCTGTACATAGATCCAAGTATAAACTAACCACACAATTACTTCTGTACATAGATCCAAGTATAATCTAACCACACAACTACTTCTGTACATAGATCCAAGTATAATCTAACCACACAACTACTTCTGTACATAGATCCAAGTATAATCTAACCACACAACTACTTCTGTACATAGATCCAAGTATAATCTAACCACACAATTACTTCTGTACATAGATCCAAGTATAATCTAACCACACAACTACTTCTGTACATAGATCCAAGTATAATCTAACCACACAATTACTTCTGTACATAGATCCAAGTATAATCTAACCACACAACTACTTCTGTACATAGATCCAAGTATAATCTAACCACACAACTACTTCTGTACATAGATCCAAGTATAATCTAATTACACAACTATTTCTCTGCAAGTTCCTGCACTTGATAGTAATTTCGGGCCTGTAGGAAAACACCCTCTCACTACATTCACCCTTCCCAGGTTTATTCTTGACAGCTCCTGTCGCTTGTATTGTCATCTTGTATCGTCAGCTGTCGAATGCCTCCAAAGCTACTGTTACAGTATGTAGCCCAGTTAAACTTTGAAATTCATGCTTTTCCCGTGACCTTTCTGAATATATGCTCATGCAATCTCTTTGTCTTCCTCAAGTGAGACCACTCTTAATTATTTGTATCTATTCTCTTCCCTGCTTTCCATGTAAGAGGAAATAACAATCTTTCCTCAACTAACCTTATAACAGTATGAGGAGATATTGTTATTTCAATGTTCTCTACTTACCTTGTAACAGTATGAGGAGATATTGTTATTTCAATGTTCTCTATTTACCTTGTAACAGTATGAGGAGCTTATGGAACAGTTCAAAGAGCTTCACAAACAGTGTGAGCATGTGAGGAACTCAGGTGTGAACACGGCAGAGATCCGCAAGGATATCACAAACATGGAGGAGGAGAAGGAGCAGCTCATTAAAAGAATTGAGAGACTTAGGAGGAAGGTAGGATGCCTCTGTGCTTATGCTATTGATTTATCATTTTTTGTTATTTGTTTATTTGCTTCATTTTGTTCATTTTACAATCGATTGCTATTATTTGGATTGTTATGTGTAATTCATAATTGATTGTTATATGTTTTTTTATACTTTTGTTACTTCTGTTGCCAAATGGTTTTGGTCAAATGGTGGAATGAAATGTAGCATGAGGAGACTCATTCAAAACCAGAATGAAATGTAGACTGGGGAGACTCATTCAAAACCAGAATGAAATGTAGACTGGGAAGACTCTTTCAAAGCCAGAATGAATTGTAGACTGAGGAGACTCATTCAAAGCCGAATGAAATACAGCTTTTGGCAGAATTCTTTCACTGTGTTCACTTGAAGTTTGTGAGCTTTTCATAGACTTGACAAGTAATAAGTCAAAGTTAAATCAATGAACTATTTCAATAAGAAAATTGTTCAATAAAAAAGATACAGTTTATGGTACTGAATGAGTGTAACTGTTTTGTGGTTTGTACAAAAGTTGGTGTTCATTGATTGTTTTTGAAAGTAAAAGTCAGTGTCTCCTAGATTTGAGGAAACCCCACAACACAGTGCCTGTTGTATCCAGCTAACTGGACATCTGTCAACCAAATGTTGTAGACTGTGAATGCTGTTCTTGACTTTATTGTTTGTGTTGTTAATGTCCTTGGTCCCTTATGTAGCATCTTCCTCACATATGTTTTCCTGTAATTTGACTCTATTCTATTATCTACATTTCATTTCATGCTAAAAATACATAAAATCGCATCATGTTTTTTTATTTCAAGCTTCATCAATCTCATCTGAATTATTTTATAAGTTTGGCTTTCAAAAACATCTGTCTTTGGCATTTCTTGTATTGGCACATAAAGATCATCTTATTCTTGTTATCAATTGCTGACATTTGTGTTTTGTACATTTTTTACATTACTACAATCATTTAAAGGACATTTGTGTTTTGTATATTTCTTACATCACTACAATCATTGAAAGGACATTTGTGTTTTGTACATTTGTTACATTACTACAATCATTGAAAGGACATTTGCAGGTTGAATCCCACCCAAATTCTCAGAAAATGATGATGGTTGCCAAGAATCTTCGAGTTGAGAGAGACAGGGAAAAGAAACTTGCAGCCCAAAGACAAGAGCAACAGACGGCAGTGAGTAAAGTCTTTAACTTATGTACAAGTGATCTGAGGGTCATTTCCACTTTGGTACACATGTGTATGACAAGATGTTCCACAAAAGACTTCAGAGTTATTTTTATTTCAACATTTGATCAATTTCTATACTTTCTTTTTTAAAACCCAAACGTCCTCTCTATATGAATTTTGTAAAAATTTTAATGATTGGTAATCTGATGTTTTCTAGATGACACAGGCATACGATTAATATGTAATTTATACTGGGAGCAAACAGCAATAATAAAATATAACAAAGAGAACTCTACACCTATTGATATAAAAAAAAGATGAGTAAGACAGGGATGCATCCTATCACCAAGCTTGTTCAATCTATACACTGAGCAAATCTTTAAAAACATCACAGAGATGCCAGGCCTAAACATTAATGGAAAGATAATCAATAACCTAAGATATGCTGATGACATTGTATTAATAGCATAAAATCCTAAAGATCTACAACAATTACTTATTGAAATAAACATGACATTTTAGGTCAGTGTTTATTTTTAGTAACAAAGAAACTAGGTAATATAATTAAGTAAACATATTCTAATTCCAAAAACATGAAACACTCAACAAAAGCTCATCATATCCCCTATTCAGTAACATGCATATGTTCAAACATTGACTTCTGTGGTTGTCCACAAAAGGAAACCTGAAATATTCCAAAATATTTTTTTTTGAAAACCACTTCTAAGAGTTAATGTCAGAAATAAACCTTTTGCTTCCTCTGCCACACACATACACAAAGATACAACCAGACATACCTTAGTATTTTTCTAGGTCAGCCTCTTTTTCTTTTTGTCCTCTGGTTCCCATTTGAGAGACTGCTTTGAGATTCTCTTTTTCTCTCTTCTGATCACATGACCAACATATGACCACCTTCTCTTGTTCTCTCTTCTGACCACATGACCAACATATGACCACCTTCTCTTGTTCTCTCTTCTGACCACATGACCAACATATGACCACTTTCTCTTGTTCTCTCTTCTGATCACATGACCAAATTATGACCACCTTCTTGTATCGGGATAAAATTTTGAATCGTCTCAGGAATTGTTGTGTCATCAGCTCAGGAGGGCGGCTGTTTATCTAACGAAGATTCATTTTTTTCTGTGGCCTTCAAACCTTTTGGACATTCAAGCTTTTCGTTGCCTTGGACGGTTGCTACTTTTCACCGTCAGGCCGCCCCCCCCCCCCCCCCCCCCCTCTAATCACGCTCTCTGGTGGTGGCGTTGAATCTGGATGGGGCCGCTTGGACCAGCTGTTTACTTCGCCGGTCTCTGGTTGTCTAACTCGTAAGTGGCGACACACTTTCGCCCGTGAACCGATCTTTCTTGACACCTTGATGATTGGTCATGCATGTGATTCTTAACTTGGAAGACTGACACGTTTGTTACCGTGTCGATTGTAGTACTTCATTTGTTTTTGTGCCGTGACGTGTAATTCTTTTTATAATTTCCTCCTCCAAGTTCTACTGCGCCGGGCGTGATCTGATAACTGTGGGAACACACACAACAAGACTTCACTTAAGGCTAACTGTCTTTATTTCAGCCCAACACCTGGGCGCCATACTTCAACATATTTACATGATATAATGACCAAACTGATTGGAACTTATGGTCACACTCACACGTTGCCCAGCAGTTACTCGCCGATGGGCCGTAGGCTTTTACATATGACTACCTATACTTAATGTGAACTGTTCCCCATTGAACAGCTCACTGTTATATTTCTCATATATCTCTTCTATGGTCTCGACGACTATCTATCTCTGACACTTGTAATTACTTGGGCCATCGTCAGCCCTCTCTAATCCTCAAGGTTTCCTTCTATTATTTGAAACTCGCTAGCTCTAACAATTCATAGTCTACAACTTGAAACATTATCTCTTCTATCTATTTGAAACTCGCTAGCTCTAACACTTCGTAATCTACAATTTAAACATTATCTCTACTTACTAACTTGGCCCCTATGGGCTGACCACACATGTGGTCGCCCTCTCTACACCTAGATGTGTGACATCTCGCTTGGATCTCTGGTCAGGATCCCTTCTGAAAAGCTTGTCTGTTCTTTGTTTGTCTTGCCCTTAAATATTTATCTTCTCCTCCAGTCAAAATCTACTTCCTCTAATTTTCATCCAATCTACTCGATCTACACGTCTAGTTTCGCGTCTACCATACTCATGCTTTTCCCGAGGATGACAATCTACCTTTTTCATGTGGACTCTGTGCTCCCGGCTATTTGCTCACCTACCCCGCACTTGGCACTTTTATTTCCTCACTCATTTCTTGTGTTTTTACGCCTCCTCACGTCTACATTCTCTTGTTCTCCCTTCTCATCACACGGCCAACTTATGACCACCTTCTTCTCTTGTTGTCTCTTCTCATCGCATGGTATGACCACCTTCTTCTCTTGTTGTCTCTTCTCATCACATGGCATGACCACCCTCTTCTCTTGTTGTCTCTTCTCATTACTGGACCAACATATGACCACCTTCTTCTCTTGTTGTCTCTTCTCATTACTGGACCAACATATGACCACCTTCTTCTCTTGTTGTCTCTTCTCATTACTGGACCAACATATGACCACCTTCTTCTCTTGTTGTCTCTTCTCATTACTGGACCAACATATGACCACCTTCTTCTCTTGTTGTCTCTTCTCATTACTGGACCAACATATGACCACCTTCTTCTCTTGTTTAGAGATGATATTGGTGGATGCTTTGTCAACTCTCTTATTTCTGCAATAGTCTTGAACTCATCGAGCCGCGATAGCTCAGTGGTTAGTGAACTGGACTACAAAGGACAAGAGGTAGGATTCGATCCCAACCGACGGCTTCCTGGTTCACCCAGCCTTTAATGGGTACCTGATTTTTTTCAGGGAAAGTGAAGCGGCATGGGCGTAATACCGACCACATTATCCCAAAAATCATGTGCCGAAGGTCTATAAAATATATGGTCACTAACACCATATTCCCTATACACCTTGGCATGATGGGGGTACTTTACATTACTTTACTTGAACTCATCCCATGGTATACAAAGTGTTTTCCATCAGACATTTGTTCTTAAAAGCTACCAGTTTATTTTCTATTTCTTTAGTTGTTTTACAGCTTCTCACACACATAAGTAAGGGTGGATAATGCATTTGATTTGAAAATACTGATCTTTGTTTTTGTGTTAAGTAATTTTAATCTTCAGATTTTATCAAATATTTTGTCACTTCTGTTCATTATTTCTGCTTGTTACTTTTGTTCATGAATTATTTCTGCTTGTTACTTTTGTTCATGAATTATTTCTGCTTGTTACTTTTGTTCATGAATGTACATGGGCTTGACTTACAGATTGCCCATATAGATCAACGAATCAAGAGGCTAGATGCTCAACTACGAGATGCCAGACAGGCTAGCATTGGAGCCACTGCAGAATGTAAGTTTTTACAGACTGCGAGTTGTAAACATAAGTGAAAATGTAGAAACACAATTGATCCGTTTCAGAGTTTGTATCATGATATAGATGTTTGTTACACCTGCATGGAGGTTCTAAATAAATCACTCATGATAAGAGTCAGAATAATCAACGGACTTACTAGCTCGGGCAAAGTGTAATTAATCAGTTCACTAAGGTCTCATAGTCAACTATCACTGACAGAAACCTAACAAGGTCAGTGTAGTAAATCCATAGTCAACTATAACTGACAGAGGCTACTAAGGTCAGCATAGTAAATCCATAGTCAACTATAACTGACAGAGGCTACTAAGGTCAGTGTAGTAAATCCATAGTCAACTATAACTGACAGAGACCTACTAACGTTAGCGTAGTAAATCCATAGTCAACTATGACTGACAGAGGCTACTAAGGTTAACATAGTAAACCCATAGTCAACTATGACTGACAGAGACGTACTAAGGTCAGCATAGTAAATCCATAGTCAACTATAACTGACAGAGACCTGAGGTCAGCATAGTAAATCCATAGTCAACTATGATTGACAGAGGCTACTAAGGTCAGCGTAGTAAATCCGTAGTCAACTATGATTGACAGAGGCAACTAAGGTCAGCGTAGTAAATCCGTAGTCAACTGTGACTGACGGAGACCTGAGGTCAGTATAGTAACTCCATAGTCAACTACAACTGACAGATGCTACTAAGTAAAAAAAAAGTAAAGTACCCCCATCACGCTAAGTGGCGTATAGGGAAATATGGTGTTAGTGACCCTATATTTTACAGACCTTCAGCACACAATTTTTGGGGTAATGTGGTTGGTATTACGCCTGTGCTGCTTTACTTTCCCAGAAAAAAATCCGGTACCCATTTTAAGGCTGGGTGAACCCAGAAGCCATCAGTTGGGATCGAACCCTACCCCTAGTCCTTTGTAGAGGCTACTAAGGTCAGTGTAGTAAATCCATAGTCAACTATGACTGACTGAGACTACTAAGGTCAGTGTAGTAACTCCATAGTCAGCTATCACTGACAGAAACCTACTAAAGTCAACATAGTAACTCCATAGTCAACTATTACTGACTGAGACTATTAAGGTCAGTGTAGTAACTCTATAGTCAACTACAACTGACTGAGACTATTAAGGTCAGTGTAGTAACTCTATAGTCAACTACAACTGACTGAGACTATTAAGGTCAGTGTAGTAACTCTATAGTCAACTACAACTGACTGAGACTACTAAGGTCAGTGTAGTAACTCTATAGTCAACTACAACTGACTGAGACTACTAAGGTCAGTGTAGTAACTCTATAGTCAACTACAACTGACTGAGACTACTAAGGTCAGTGTAGTAACTCTATAGTCAACTACAACTGACTGAGACTATTAAGGTCAGTGTAGTAACTCTATAGTCAACTACAACTGACTGAGACTATTAAGGTCAGTGTAGTAACTCTATAGTCAACTACAACTGACTGAGACTACTAAGGTCAGTGTAGTAACTCTATAGTCAACTACAACTGACTGAGACTACTAAGGTCAGTGTAGTAACTCTATAGTCAACTATGACTGACAGAGACCTACTAAGGTCAGTGTAGTAACTCTATAGTCAACTATCACTGAGAGAGACCTACTAAGGTCAGTGTAGTAATTCCATGGGCAGGGGAACGGAGAGGTGGAGAAAAGGGGGAATTAGGTGGAAGAGGTCAAGGGGTGAAGGCGAGAGATAGCCATAAACAGGTAGCAACTCATAGTCCACGGGAAATGAGGGGATCGGTTGAACAGGTCGTGAAACACGAAGTTTGAAAACGAGACAAAGAGTTAGGGGAGACAAAGGAGTTAGTTAGTGGGGGACATTTGAGATATTGCGAGCGCTCAGTGTGGACGGAGTGCCGTGTTGACAAGCCGGGACCGTGAGCAGAGTTTGTAGTGATAAGGACCAGGAGGTTTGGAAAATTAGAAGTTAGTTAGGGCACGGCAGTCGAGCAAGGAGGACTATGATACAGATAGAATAGCGTTTCCTGGACATAGTGAATTGTGCTAGAATAAGTAGTTGATGTATTCAAGCAACGTTGTGTGTAGAGTAGGTGAACTAGATGGAATCTATTTTTCGATGGACATAGTAATTGTGTTAGCTTAAGGAGTTATGATACTCACGCACAGGAAAAATGTTTTCATCGTGAGCTAGGTGGCACTCACTAAGTTAGGAGGCTGGATAGAAGCCAATCCAGTGACTATTTAGCAAGTAGAAGGAAATTGGTAGTTTCAATATTTTGGGCAGAGACTTTAGAGAACAGGGTTGTTCTTACCATTAATAGGCTGAGTGTAAGTCGTCAAGGGACATTATTATGAGCTCAGCATTGGGCAAGATATTAAGTGTGAAGGGCTTGTTAGGTGACGTGGATGTAGGTCGTCCGTGTGGTTACCACAAGGGCACAGGCTAGACTTAGGCCAGTGACAGTTAGAGAGGGATTACTTTAGCTTGGTGAAGTAAAGCTACATGGTAGAGAGAGTGTGTCCAAGAGGAGATACTCAAGACATTGGGGAAGTCAGCCACATTTAGACAGAGCTATAAATTTAGCTGATAGTGATCGGCCACATTTAGACAGAGCTCACATTTTGTTGATGGTGATCGGCCACATTTAGACAGAGCTCACATTTTGTTGATGGCGATCGGCCACATTTAGGCAGAGCTACACAGTTCACATTTTGTTGATGACAATTGCCCACATTTAGACAGAGCTACACAGTTGACATTTTGTTGATGGTGATCAGCCACATTTAGACAGAGCTACACAGTTCACATTTCTATAGAGATGTTGATTTTGTTTGCCCAGCACTTGAACACATTTCACAATAATTATTCTCTTATTTAAAATAAGACTTCAGAATAACAAGTTTCATTTTGATGGAGTTTCATTTATTTAAGATCATGACTAATGCGGGTGCATATATATAAATAGCTATAGAAACTATGAGCTTGTGTATCAGTTTATTTGAGTGAAGACGGCAGACATAATTGGTAAGCTAGAGAAACTATGAGCTTGTGTATCAGCTTATTTGAGTGAAGACGGCAGACATAATTGGTAAGCTAGAGAAACTATGAGCTTGTGTATCAGCTTATTTGAGTGAAGACGGCAGACATAATTGGTAAGCTAGAGAAACTATGAGCTTGTGTATCAGCTTATTTGAGTGAGGATGGCAGACATAATTGGTAAGCTAGAGAAACTATGAGCTTGTGTATCAGCTTATTTGAGTGAAGACGGCAGACATAATTGGTAAGCTAGAGAAACTATGAGCTTGTGTATCAGCTTATTTGAGTGAAGACGGCAGACATAATTGGTAAGCTAGAGAAACTATGAGCTTGTGTATCAGCTTATTTGAGTGAAGACGGCATACATAATTGGTAAGCTAGAGAAACTATGAGCTTGTGTATCAGCTTATTTGAGTGAAGACGGCAGACATAATTGGTAAGCTAGAGAAACTATTAGCTTGTGTATCAGCTTATTTGAGTGAAGAATATTTATTGTTGGTGTACGTTAGCAATGATTCACAAGTTGGAGGAGGAAACCAGAACAAATGGCTACATTGTGAAGGAGCAGCTGCCCAGAGACATTGGCAACAAGAAGAAGTTGATTCAGAACCTGCAGAAAGTTGTCTCAGTGCCAGCCATGGGTCATTCAGATCTTGATGAACTCAATTCTCAGGTTTGAAATTCTTCACTTTAAGTCATTCTCTTTTATATTTTGTCATATTAATTATTTTTTTTTAATATTTTATCAGATACATTCTCATGCATGTTTGTTTTCTGGTTTTTCTACTGAACAGCCCTTATATACATACATACATGTAACGTACATGTGTGCATGCATATACATATTAGGGCTGTTCAGTGGAAAAAATCGTATTAACTCTAGATTATGACCTCTGTCTGTGAGTCACGTTTCCAATATACATAATATTGACACTTTGTTTCAACGACACAAATACAGCACAGCTCTTATTCTCTGTGAAACGATATTGAAATTCATTGAAGCCTCCACATGGCAACCATCTACCTCTAACTGCAGTTGCTTTTGGTTTTTTTGAGACTGGAGGAATGTATTCCTCATCACTGTCAATTTTCAACATGAGACTCTCATTTTTATTTACTAAATCTGGAGTTGGGTCACTCAAAAACACAGTCACCATTGTTGTTAACAACACTGTCCGAACTATCATTATCAGATTGACATAAAAAATAATTGACTGACTTCTTCCGCTGTCATCAAGTGAATTTTAGCATCACTGATAATTGAAGCCATCTGCTGATTTTTGTTTACACTGTTATTTACGATAAACACTAAATCCAAATAAAGAAAACACACTTTGGACTTTGGTGTACGGCTTTCAACTTGTACCACATATGGAAGAGGGAAGGAACTCTCCAGTGAAGGAATCTAATAAAATAGTTGATCTAAAATTTGAGAATACGGTTTGTTAACGATTAACATGAATAAAATTTAGTGGTGCGCTATACGGTTAAACGAACGCAACTTAAATCTGTATTGTGCACCTTGCATTGAATTGTACGGAAAGAGTTAACTGTGCTCTAACATTGATGTTTGCACTTATTGGTGTTCTTCAATGGTTAATATTGTTGTCTTTGTGTTCTTCATTGGGTTATAGCATTGTCTTTGTGTTCTTCATTGGGTTATAGCGTTGTCTTTGTGTTCTTCAATGGTTGATATTGTAGTATTTGTGTTCTTCATTGGTTTATAGCATTGTCTTTGTGTTCTTCAATGGTTGATATTGTTGTCTTTTGTGTTCTTCATTGATTTATAGCATTGTCTTTGTGTTCTTCAATGGTTGATATTGTTGTCTTTTGTGTTCTTCAATGGTTTATAGCATTGTCTTTGTGTTCTTCAATGGTTGATATTGTTGTCTTTTGTGTTCTTCATTGATTTATAGCATTTTCTTTGTGTTCTTAAATGGTTGATATTGTTGTCTTTTGTGTTCTTCATTGGGTTATAGTGTTGTCTTTGTGTTCTTCATTGGGTTATAGCGTTGTCTTTGTGTTCTTCAATGGTTGATATTGTTGTCTTTTGTGTTCTTCATTGGTTTATAGTGTTGTCTTTGTGTTCTTCAATGGTTGATATTGTTGTCTTTTGTGTTCTTCATTGGTTTATAGCAATGTCTTTGTGTTCTTCAATGGTTGATATTGTTGTCTTTTGTGTTCTTCATTGGGTTATAGTGTTGTCTTTGTGTTCTTCATTGGTTTATAGCATTGTCTTTGTGTTCTTAAATGGTTGATATTGTTGCCTTTGTGTTCTTCATTGGGTTATAGCATTGTTTATAGCATTGTCTTTGTGTTCTTAAATGGGTGATATTGCTGTCTTTTGTGTTCTTCATTGGGTTATAGTGTTGTCTTTGTGTTCTTCAATGGGTTATAGTGTTGTCTTTGTGTTCTTCAATGGGTTATAGTGTTGTCTTTGTGTTCTACAATGGCTGATGTTGTTGTCTTTGTGTTTTTTAATGTCTGATAGTGTTGTCTTTGTGTTTTGCAATGTCTGATAGTGTTGTCTTTGTGTTCTACAACGTCTGATGTTATTGTCTTTGTGTTCTACAATGTCTGATATTGTTGTCTTTGTGTTCTTCAATGTCTGATAGTGTTGTCTTTGTCTTCTTCAATAGCTGATGTTGTCTTTGTGTTCTACAATGTCTGATAGTGCTGTCTTTGTGTTCTTCAATGTCTGATAGTGTTGTCTTTGTGTTCTACAGTGTCTGATGGTGTTGTCTTTGTGTTCTACAATGTCTGAAGGTGTTGTCTTTGTGTTCTACAATGTCTGAAGGTGTTGTCTTTGTGTTCTACAATGTCTGATAGTGTTGTCTTTGTGTTCTACAATGTCTGATAGTGTTGTCTTTGTGTTCTACAATGGCTGATAGTGTTGTCTTTGTGTTCTTTAATGGCTGATATTGTTGTTGTTGTGTTCTTCAATGTCTGATATTGTTGTCTTTGTGTTCTTCAATGGCTGATATTGTGTTTGTGTTCTACAATGGCTGATATTTTTGTCTTTGTGTTCTTCAATGGCTGATATTGTTGTTGTTGTGTTCTTCAATGGCTGATAGTGTTGTCTTTGTGTTCTTCAATGACTGATATTGTTGTTGTTGTGTTCTTCAATGGCTGATAGTGTTGTCTTTGTGTTCTTTAATGGCTGATATTGTTGTTGTTGTGTTCTTCAATGTCTGATAGTGTTGTCTTTGTGTTCTACAATGGCTGATATTGTTGTCTTTGTGTTCTACATTGTCTGATAATGTTGTCTTTGTGTTTTTCAATGTCTGATAGTGGTGTCTTTGTTTTCTGGAATGGATTGAGCATGAAATCATCATGCACTTCTTTTCAGATTACAGAGCTGAATGCTGAGGTGAATCAACTGATTGAGAAACGCATGAGGAGTGGGGAACCAACAGACGACAAGCTTTCTCTGTTTAGACAGCAAGTGAGACCTCGCAATCTCTTATTGTAAATGGATGTCACCCTTGTAATTTCTAAATGGTGTTGATATGGTTTTTTTATCACTTTATTTGATATTTCCCATTCTATCTTTCTTACTTTCATAGACCATCTCACTCTTTCTTTAACACGTTCCTGCATCTCTCGTCTTGTAAAACCCATGTGTTTTGTGCTGATGATTGTGTCTGAGATGTTCAGTAACACCAGAACATATTCATTAATGTTCTATTTTACAGTTCTGTGGACACATTTAACTTGAATGCAATTGCATAATTAAAGGATTGCCACACTGTCTATCTTACTATTGACTTTTTGAGCCATAGCTGGCCCATAGGGCATAGACACAGATACTCTTTCTCTTATCTAAATTTTTATTCTAGCAGTTTTCAATCCTTGTAAAGATCTTTTATCAAATCTCGCCATTTGTCTCTGTTTTGTGCAAGAAACTCTATCTCATTGAGGGAACCGATTCCTGCTGCTCTTGCCCCTCTGATCAATCTTCTTGTCAGTGTCTCTCTGGGTCGGCCTCTTTTCCTCTTACCTGTTGTTTCCCACATGAGGGCTTGTTTTGTTATTCGGTTATTATCTCTCCTCATCACATGTCCAACATATGACCATCGTCTTTTCTTGGTTACTGAAGATATTAGTGGTTGATTGGCGATTTTTCTAATTTCCTCATTTTTAAAAAAATTCGTTCCACTCTATACCAAGTATTTTCCTTAGACATTTATTTTTGAATGCGTTCAACTTTGTTTCTATGTCTCTTGTTGTTTTCCAGCTCTCACATGCATACGTAAGGGTTGATAGTACATTTGATTTGAATAGTCTAAGTTTTGTGTTTGTACTGATGAGTTTTGATTTCCACAACTTTTCAAGGCTTCTGAAAGACATTGCTGCTTTAGCTATTCTGATTCTAATTTCTTTACTTGTATCCCCTTCCCGATCAATGTGACTTCCAAGATAGATAAAGTGGTCTATCTCTACCACTGGTTTGTTTTCCATGTATATTCTGTCATCTCTTGGAATTAAGCTTTTCATGACTTTAGTCTTTTCATGATGTCATTCTTTTCTTACTAATGTCTACTCTAGTTCTAATAATAATCTTCACACATGACACTTTTTATCTTACTAATGTCTACTCTAGCTCTAATAATAATCTTCACACGTGACATGCTCTAGCTATCTTACTAATGTCTACTCTAGTTCTAATAATAATCTTCACACATGACACTTTCTATCTTACTAATGTCTACTCTAGTTCTAATAATAATCTTCACACATGACACTTTCTATCTTACTAATGTCTACTCTAGTTCTAATAATAATCTTCACACATGACACTTTCTATCTTACTAATGTCTACTCTAGTTCTAATAATAATCTTCACACATGACACTTTCTATCTTACTAATGTCTACTCTAGTTCTAATAATAATCTTCACACATGATACTTTCTATCTTACTAATGACTACTCTAGTTCTAATAATAATCTTCACACATGACACTTTTTATCTTACTAATGTCTACTGTAGTTCTAATAATAATCTTCACACATGACACACTCTAGCTATCTTGCTAATGTCTACTCTAGTTCTAAAAATAATCTTCACACACAATCTTGTTGTGGACTCTAACTACATTTGCTACTCTAACCTTTTAACTACATCTTTTCTACATCTCATCTACCTACACTAGCTGATGACATCTTCTGCTTCCCTTGTACTACAACCTTCCTGATGGAATCTCTCTCTCCATCTGTGTCTGATCTGTGTGTCAGGTCTTTTATATAACGCCTACTTCTTAGCCACCCACATGCTGTCACAATATCTTCACATTTCTTTCCTCTATGCCCACACAGACACTCCTTGCTGACCTCATCTATGTCTATCCACCAACAATGTCTGATATTCTACCCGTGGCCTATTTATCTAGATCTGAAGGTTGGGGTCACAGCATCTCTTAGTTCTTGCTTTAGAGTATCAATCATTATTGTTACATATGATGTGTCTTGGTTCTTGCTTTAGAGTGTCAATCATTATTGTTACATATGATGTGTCTTGGTTCTTGCTTTAGAGTATCAATCATTATTGTTACAAATGACGTGCCTTGGTTCTTGCTTTAGAGTATCAATCATTATTGTTACAAATGACGTGCCTTGGTTCTTGCTTTAGAGTGTCAATCATTATTGTTACATATGATGTGTCTTGGTTCTTGCTTTAGAGTGTCAATCATTATTGTTACATATGATGTGTCTAGGTTCTTGCTTTAGAGTATCAATCATTATTGTTACATATAATGTGTCTTGGTTCTTGCTTTAAAGTATCAATCATTATTGTTACATATAATGTGTCTTGGTTCTTGCTTTAGAGTATCAATCATTATTGTTACATATGATGTGTCTTGGTTCTTGCTTTAGAGTGTCAATCATTATTGTTACATATGATGTGTCTTGGTTCTTGCTTTAGAGTATCAATCATTATTGTTACATATGATGTGTCTTGGTTCTTGCTTTAGAGTGTCAATCATTATTGTTACATATGATGTGTCTTGGTTCTTGCTTTAGAGTATCAATCATTATTGTTACATATGATGTGTCTTGGTTCTTGCTTTAGAGTATCAATCATTATTGTTACATGTGGTGTATGCAGCTTTCATCTTCTTTTTTGGGTGGTTGGTTTAAAACTGAAAGGTTCAGTCACAGGTGTTGGTGAGCCTCTTTTACTTGGCCATAAACTGGTACATGACTTGTGGAGCGTGGTAATATAAAGCAGGAAAATATTGTCCAGACAGCATCACCTTCAAATGCTGTGGTTTAGTACCCAGAGGTCTACCCTTATGCCATTATACCTATATGTTCCCTAGTTGTCTTCTATAAAAGTGTTTCATATTCCTTGTATAATGTCTTGATCTGCCTGATCCTTTAGTTGGGATTGGCAGATAACACTTCCTCTCCTGAACTCTACAGGCAGGCATTATTGCCCACAAGAAGGAGGCAGCAGCAGAAGCATTGAGGGCAGTGAGGGATGACTGTAACCGTGTCCTGCAGGAGCTTGAGCAGAAGAGAGAGATTGTGAACACATCTCAAGAAGGGGAGGTTCTTAAAGGAGAAGATGTAAGGTTGTGTTGCTCTTTGTGATCTCTGTGTTTGATTGCTTTGCTACTGAGATCTCAGTTTTGTTTTAGTTGTTTTTAATACAGCAGCAGGAGGGTTTTTTTTGCTCTCGTTCATTTCATTGCAGCGAAGTAATAATATATAGAATGTATAGAAATAATTACTTCGCTGCAATGAAATGAATGCTCCCGTGTGTTACCGGGGCCTCATTATGTGGGAAGTAAAGAATAGTGACACTGTGACCTTCCAGGCATGTCGTAAGAGGCGACTAAGGGGGTTGATCGATGGCTTGACAAGCTGTCATTGTAAAAAGTATTGTTATGGAAACAGAACCATAGACTTTAGAAGCAGTGATCTCTGCAATATGTGCCATTTTGTCACACAAGGTTTCTGCTTTTGAGATTGTAGTTCTGCCCTATGTGCCGTCTTCGGCTCGAAAGGACAATAGATAGATAGATAGAATGAAATGAAAGAGAGCCAAATGGAAATCTTATAGATTAAAAAAAAATAACTAACAGATGGAGGGAATACTTCAAGGAGCTTCTCAATTTCCCCCTCCCCCCCAAGGCAAGATACAACAACATAAGACCAGGAAATGGCATCGCTAGAACCAGAAATACTGTCAGAGGTAGGAAGGGGGGATAAACAGTTACTGAAACACCAGGAGCAGTTTACCAGGGGAAATAATGCAAGCAGCGGGAGAGTTTAGTAGTAGATAGTTACATAGAATGTTCAATGCATCATGGGTACAATAATAAACACCTACTGACTGGCAACTAGCAATAATAATTCCCTTTGGAAGAAAAAAGAATGTTCACAATACTGTGACATATCACTGCCGAGCCACGTAGACAAAATGTATGCCAAGATTATAGAAACAAGAGTAAGAGACCTATTATTCTCAATTTTTCCCGACCTATTATAGAACCCAGTTGACGGAAGAACAGACGAGTTTTAGAAAAAATAGAAGCTGCAAAGATGCAACATTTTCACTCAGGCAGCTCGTAGAGCAGAACATAATATAAACAATTTGTGCATGACATTTAGGGACCAAGAGAAAGCTTTCGATAGGGTAGTAAAGTAAGTAAAGTACCCCCGTCACACCAAGTGGTGTATAGGGAATATGGTGTTAGTGACCATAAATTTTACAGACTTTCAGCACATGATTTTTGGGGTAATGTGGTCGGTATTACGCCTGTGCCATTTTACTTTCCCAGAAAAGTCTGGTACCCATTAAAGTTTCGATAGGGTGGATAGAAATATATTATAGCAAACATTGACTCATTAAGGAATTATTGAGTTATTTGCGGGTCATCATCATTGCACTCCGAACATGTCCATAGGTGCTCAGATCCCCACCTCAGCAATTCCCTCAGTGTCCAGCGACTGACGACTCCAGTTCTATGCTGGTTGATAAGTCTTCTTATACGGCCACTAAGTTTCTCATTTCTGGCTGTGCCCATCTTAACTCCCATTTCCATCATCCGAAGAAGTAACGTGGATCTGTGTTTGTCGAAGTCCTGTGCTCTTCCCACATCTCGGAGGGCATTGATGATGTCTGCCCGATCCATTGGTTGCTCGTCCTCAACGACAGTGCAGCTAGCCAACCTGTCCGCTCTTTCATTTCTCCGTACTCCTGCATGTCCAGGGACATAAACAAAGGTGACCTTACGTATTTTGGATTTCTGCAACGACTCTACCCATTGCATGTATACAGAGCCCGTAAATGATCACATTATTAGTTGTTGCAAGAGCTTATATAGTAACAGTAAAAGTGTGATTAGAGCAAGTTAAGGAACATTAAAATCTTTCGCAGTAACTAGTTATAAAACAAGTAACAAACTTGAAATATCTGGGAACAACATTCTCTGAAGAGTGTAAAATGATGAAGAAATAGACATACGATGCAACAAGACAAACCAAATATTGGGACATCTATCCCCTATACTTCGACACAAAGCAATATCTATTACCACCAAGAAACATCTTATACAGAGTATGTTCATTCCAACATTATGCCACCAATGCCAAACATGGTCAGTTATCTCTAAGCACAAAAGAAACTTATGTCTTTTGGCATGTGCTGAGACTGCTATGATGGGGACTACAGCTACCTTTCTTTGTTTGGGAGATGAGTTAGTAATTCAGATGATTCCACTGGCACGGGCGGTTGAGCAATTATGGATTTTAATTCGTTTGCAGTGATACCGGGGCCTTCCATAACCATAACAAAAGAAAGCTTATCACCACAGAGATGTGGTGTCTGAGAAAAGAGCTTGGGCTGACCAACAAAGACAGAATCAGAAATGATATTATAAGAGAAAGAGTAGACCAATCGAAAGCTACATACAGAAACAACAAATAAACTGGTTTGTCCATCTAGAAAGAATACTGCCTAATTACTTACCATACAAAGCTTAATTATAAGAGGAGAATGGAGAAGAGCAAGAGGCAGACCCAGAGTAAGATGGACAGACAACATCAAAGAAATGCTACAACATCATCAATCGACAATGATTGAAGCCAATGAAAGGGCGAGAACCAGAACTTTGTATCTCCCTTGACTCCTGAATGGGTACAAGAGGAAGTGAAAGAAAGGACGGAAGGGAGGGAGGTGACAGTTAACTTAAATAGTTCATGTTCTGTCAACAGTGATAACCTCTAACAGTTAACTTAAATAGTTCATGATCTGTCAACAGTGATAACCTCTAACATCATCATCATCATCATCATTGAGTGCCGTCTCCACAACGAAGGTTGGCTACCATGGAGCGCCATTCTGCTCTATCTCTTGCTTTTATGGTGCAGGTTGTCATCGGTTGATTTGTCCATCTTTTGATGTTACTCGTCCATGTTAATCTTGGTCTGCCTCTGCCTCTTTTACCTTGTATTTTCCCCTCCAGGATTACTTTTAGTAGGCTGTTGTGTCTTTTAACATGGCCCAAGAATCGCATTTGTCTTGTTCTAATTGTGTTCAGAAGTTCTCTTTTCATTTTTAGTTGTTTTAAGACTTCATCGTTTGTTTTCTTTTCCTTCCATCCAATTCTACCTATTCTTCTATAAATCCACATTTCGAAGGCTTCAATTCTCTGTTCTGTTTTCTTGTCTAATGTCCATGTTTCAGCACCATATAGGAATATTGAGAAGATGTAACATTTTGCTATTCTTAGTTTTAGCTTTGGTGTTATTTGTTTTGATGTTAGTATGTCCTTCATAACATTAAAATTACTTTTTGCCATTCCTATTCTTTTGTTTATTTCAGTTGTACATTTTCCATCACTGGTTATAGTATGTCCAAGGTAGTTATAGTTCTGAACTGTCTCAAGGTCTATTCCTTCAATTTTGATATCCACTTGTAGGTTTTGAGTATTTTCTTTGTTTATGATCATAGTTTTAGTCTTTTTGATGTTCATATCTAGTCCATATTTTTGCTTGTCGTGTTTATTTCATTAAGTAATTGTTGTAGGTCTTTAGGATTTTCTGCTAGTAGTACAGTATCGTCAGCATATCTTAGGTTATTGATTATCTTTCCATTAATTTGTAGGCCTGGCATCTCTATGATGTTTTTAAAGATTTGCTCAGTGTATAGATTGAACAAGCTTGGTGATAGGATGCATCCTTGTCTTACTCCTCTTTTTATATCAATGGGTGTAGAGAACTATTTGTTATATTTTATTATTGCTGTTTGCTCCCAGTATAGATTGCATATTAGTTGTATATCCATGCCATCTAGATGTATCTCTTTTAGGCATTCTATAAGTTGTTTGTGGTGTACTCTATCAAAAGCTTTGGTGTAGTCTATGAAGCAGGCATATATTGGTTTGTTTACTTCTAACCTCTAACAGTTAACTTAAATAGTTCATGTTCTGTCAACAGTGATAACCTCTAACAGTTAACTTAAATAGTTCATGTTCTGTCAACAGTGATAACCTCTAACAGTTAACTTAAATAGTTCATGTTCTGTCAACAGTGATAACCACTAAAAGTTAACTCAAACATATCAAGAGTTATCTTTTTTTTCCTCATGGTGTCCTTATAATTGACAACTTATGTGTTGTTTTGTGCTTAATTTGTTAGTTTATGGTATGTTGTTTTATGTAAACAAGGAGCAAGTGCTGGAGTGATACATACTCATACAAATTATGGTGGCAGCTTCTTTTATGTGTACAGCTTTGAGTTGATGTGCTCGTATTTAACTTTCAGTTCAAGCATGTACTCATATTTAACTTTCAGTTCAAGCATGAGCTCATATTTAACTTTCAGTTCAAGCATGAGCTCATATTTAACTTTCAATTCAAGCATGTACTCATATTTAACTTTCAGTTCAAGCATGAGCTCATATTTAACTTTCAGTTCAAGCATGAGCTCATATTTAACTTTCAGTTCAAGCATGAGCTCATATTTAACTTTCAATTCAAGCATGTACTCATATTTAACTTTCAGTTCAAGCATGTACTCATATTTAACTTTCAGTTCAAGCATGAGCTCATATTTAACTTTCAGTTCAAGCATGAGCTCATATTTAACTTTCAGTTCAAGCATGAGCTCATATTTAACTTTCAATTCAAGCATGTACTCATATTTAACTTTCAGTTCAAGCATGAGCTCATATTTAACTTTCAATTCAAGCATGAGCTCATATTTAACTTTCAGTTCAAGCATGAGCTTATTTTTAACTTTCAGTTCAAGCATGAGCTCATATTTAACTTTCAATTCAAGCATGAGCTCATATTTAACTTTCAGTTCAAGCATGGGCTCATATTTAACTTTCAATTCAAGTATGAGCTCATTTTTAACTTTCAGTTCAAGAGGTATGTCAGCAAGCTGCGCAGCAAGAGCACTGTGTACATGAAGAAGCGGGCTGAACTGGCTGAGCTAAGGGCTGAGGCTGGTGTGTTGACACGAACAGATGAAGTATTAAAGCAGAGAAATGAGCACATCAGCCGTCAGCTGGTTAGTTAGTTGTTTGCTTCTGTCCTATTAAAACATTTCTTATTTTGTTTATTTAGCAATATCCAAATGTAATATTCACATCTTGTGTACACTTGAATGGCACAAAGAATTTTGTGCTGTCATGGGTTTTGATTTCATTTCTTGTATCTGTGTGTGTCTATTAGACTTTTCAAACAATTCCTTTTCTAAAAATTGATTAACCCTAGATTACGATACCTTAGTCAAATTTACCACATCAAAACACAAATTCTTCCAAATTTGATAGTTTGCTGTCTTCAAAATTACTCTCTCTCCCCTTCGTATACCTTCCTATTTAATGCTTCCGGTGACCCCTGAGTGTTTAATTTGTTTCTATTAATGTCAGAATTTTGTTTTTCCCTTTTGTGAGATACGATCCTATAATATCAAAAAAATTTGTCAAGTTTCAACAAATTGGTCGTTTTTTATTTCCCCCTTTGACCAGGGAAATTTTCTCTATCATCAGCAACCAACATCAAACATCCCTTTGTGACTCGGGAAACTCAACAAATAACTTTGAGGTAGCCGAACATACTGATGAATTTATGGTATCCATCTGAATCATCATCATCATCAAGTGCCTTCTCCACAACGAAGGTTGGTTACCATGGAGCACCATTCTGCTCTGTCTCTTGCTTTGATGGTGCAGGTTGTCATAGGCTGATTTGTCCATCTTTTAATGTTACTCGTCCATGTTAGTCTTGGTCTGCCTCTGCCTCTTTTACCTTGTATTTTCTCCCCAGGATTACTTTTAGTAGGCTGTTGTGTCTTTTAACATGGCCCAAAAATCACATTTGTCTTGTTTGAATTGTGCTTAGTAGTTCTCTTTTCATTTTTAGTTGTTTTAAGACTTCATCGTTTGTTTTATTTTCCTTCCATCCAATTCTATCTATTCTTCTATATATCCACATTTCAAAGGCTTCAATTCTCTGTTCTGTTTTCTTGTCTAATATCCATGTTTCTGCACCATATAGGAATATTGAGAA
The DNA here is from genome assembly GCA_032433765.1 of Megaustenia siamemsis. NCBI lineage: Eukaryota > Metazoa > Mollusca > Gastropoda > Stylommatophora > Ariophantidae > Megaustenia > Megaustenia siamemsis. The sequence continues at coordinate 65,915,920 of JAVIAB010000108.1, forward strand.
GATGTAACATTTTGCTATTCTTAGTTTTAAAGTAAAGTAAAGTACCCCCCGTCACGCCAAGTGGCGTATAGGGAAATATGGTGTTAGTGACCCTATATTTTACAGACCTTCAGCACATGATTTTTGGGGTAATGTGGTCGGTATTACGCCCGTGCTGCTTTTACTTTCCCAGAAAAAATCCGGTACCCATTTAAGGCTGGGTGAACCCGGAGCCATCGGTTGGGATCGAACCCTACCCCTTGTCCTTTGTAGTCCAGTTCACTAACCACTGAGCTATCGCGGCTCCTACTAATTTTTAGGGAATTAGTAAAACCCAGGTGTCCTCGCCAGGGTACGAACCCCGGCTGTTGCCGTGGTAAGCCAACCGCCTATCGATTGCGCTAACCGGACACATTCTTAGTTTTAGCCCAGGTGTTATTTGTTTTGATGTTATTATGTTCTTCATGACATTAAAATTACTTTTTGCCATTCCTATTCTTTTGTTTATTTCAGTTGTACATTTTCCATCACTGGTTATAGTATGTCCAAGGTAGTTATAGTTCTGAACTGTCTCAAGGTCTATTCCTTCAATTTTGATATCCACTTGTAGGTTTTGAGTATTTTCTTTGTTTATGATCATAGTTTTAGTCTTTTTGATGTTCATATCTAGTCCATATTTTTTGCTTGTCGTGTTTATTTCATTAAGTAATTGTTGTAGGTCTTTAGGATTTTCTGCTAGTAGTACAGTATCGTCAGCATATCTTAGGTTATTGATTATCTTTCCATTAATTTGTAGGCCTGGCATCTCTATGATGTTTTTAAAGATTTGCTCAGTGTATAGATTGAACAAGCTTGGTGATAGGATGCATCCTTGTCTTACTCCTCTTTTTATATCAATGGGTGTAGAGAACTATTTGTTATATTTTATTATTGCTGTTTGCTCCCAGTATAGATTGCATATTAGTTGCATATCCATGCCATCTAGATGTATCTCTTTTAGGCATTCTATAAGTTGTTTGTGGTGTACTCTATCAAAAGCTTTGGTGTAGTCTATGAAGCAGGCATATATTGGTTTGTTTACTTCTAACCTCTAACAGTTAACTTAAATAGTTCATGTTCTGTCAACAGTGATAACCTCTAACAGTTAACTTAAATAGTTCATGTTCTGTCAACAGTGATAACCTCTAACAGTTAACTTAAATAGTTCATGTTCTGTCAACAGTGATAACCTCTAACAGTTAACTTAAATAGTTCATAACAATGTATGAAGGAACAAAATGTAGTGTGGTGCATGAAGGACAGCTTACAGAAGCATTTGAAATAAGAACAGGAGTAAGGCAAGGATGCCTTCTGTCTCCATTTCTCTTTTTACTGGCCATAGATTGGATTATGAAAATAACTCAAAACAACAGAAATGGGATCCAGTGGTCACTGACCAAACAACTTGATGATTTAGACTTTGCTGATGACATAGCTCTCCTATCACACAGCCACCAACAGATGCAAGATAAAATGAGTATATTAGATGAGAGATCACAACAGCTAGGACTAAAGATTAATAGAGATAAGACCAACATTATGAGAATTAATGCAGTTGGCAATAACCAAATAAAACTAGGAGAAATACCTCTACTAGACGTACAATCTTATATATATCTGGGCAGTAATATAGATAAAGAGGGAGGAACAGAAAACGATACCAAAATAAGGATATCAAAAGCAAGAGGAGCTTTCATTGCACTGGGAAACATATGGAAATCCAAAGAAATTAGGCTAAATACAAAAATACAAATTTTCAACTCCAATGTTAAGTCGGTTCTATTATATGGCTGTGAAACATGGAGAATAACAAAATTGACAATCACGAAGGTACAGACTTTCATTAATGGATGCTTGCGCAGAATAAAGGGATGGAAATGGCAGGACAAAGTCACAAACGTGGAATTATGGAAATGTACCGGTCAAATACCAGTGGATAAAGAAATACAGCGAAGACGATGGCGATGGATAGGACACACACTACGGAAACCAACTGAGAGTATTACACAACAGGCCCTTTTTTGGAATCCCCAGGGGAAAAGACAAAGAGGAAGACCAAGGAATTCTTGGAGAAGACAGATTGAAGCAGAGATGAAGATGATGGGGAAGACATGGAATGATCTTAAAAGAATTGCAAAAAACAGAACGACTTGGAAAGTGTTTGTTGAAGACCTATGCTCCACTGGGAGCTAAAAGGTAGAAGAAGAAGAAGGTAGTTGTAATTCTGAACTATCTCTAGGTCTATTCCTTCTATTTTGATATCCACTTGTGGGTTTTGAGTATCTTCTTTGTTTATGATCATAGTTTTAGTCTTTTCGATATTCATATCTAGTCCATATTTTTTGCTTGTCATGTTTGTTTCATTAAGTAATTGTTGTAGATCTTTAGGATTTTCTGCTAGTAGTACAGTATCGTCAGCATATCTTAGGTTATTGATTATCTTTCCATTAATTTGTAGGCCTGGCATCTCTATAATGTTTGTAAAAATTTGCACAAGCTTGGTGATAGGATGCATCCCTGCCTTACTCCTCTTTTTATATCAATGGGTGTAGAGTTCTCTTTGTTATATTTTATTATTACTGTTTGCTCCCAGTATAGATTACATATTAGATGTATGTCCATGTCATCTAGATGTATCTCTTTTAGGCATTCTATAAGTTGTTTGTGGTGTACACTATCAAAAGCTTTGGTGTAGTCTATAAAGCAGGCATATATTGGTTTGTTTACTTCTGTGTATTTTTTTATTAATGTTCTCATGCAGAATATGGCTTCTTTTGTCCCGCTATTTTTCCTAAATCCAAATTGCTGCTCATCTAATTCAGTATTGATTTTATTCTGAATCCTTCCGTGTATAACTTTTAACAAGATTTTTGTAACATAGCTCATTAGGCTTATTGTTCTAAAGTCACTGCATTCAACTGCACCATTCTTTTTAGGCAATACAATGAAAGTTGATGTTTTTAGTGCATTTGGTATGTATCCTGTGTGGTATATGTCGTTGCATATGTCTGTAATCACTTCAATGCCAAAATATTCTAGTGCCTGTATCACCTCTATCTGTATGCTGTCAGGTCCTGCTGCTTTTCTTTTTTTCATTGTTTTTATAGCTTTTTCCACCTCAGATTTTAAGATTTTATAGCCTGATGTACATTTTATAACTGATTTCTTGTCCCTTTGATCCTGAAATAGTTATGTTATATATTCCTGCCATCTATCTATAATATCCTTATTGTCTGTTAGCATTTTTCCTTTTTTGTCTGCAATGCAACCACTTTTTGTGGCTTTTTTATTTTTATTAGTCATTCTCTTTATTTCTGTGTGCATTCCTCTTAAGTTTTGTTTGCTTTCCACAGTTTCTATTTCTATACATTTTTGGCTGAGCCAGTCTTCTTTTGCCTTTTTTCACATTTTGCGTATCTCATTATCTATTTTATTGTATTGGGCAGTGTTCTTTGCTTGTCTCCTTTCTTCCATTTTTTCTAAGATGGTGTTAGTTATCCATTTTTGTTTTTTGTTCATATCTCTTTTGGGTAAGGTGTTGCAGGTTTCTTGTATGCTTTTCTTTATGCATTGCCATTTGGTTGTTACTTTTTCATCAGGATTTTCATCACCCATTACAATCAAGATGTCTGAAGATTTCACTTGCTTCATAACTTTATTTAGGTCTTATTGTATGCCTCTATTTGTTCATCTGTAGTCTTGAGTAGGTATATGTCTGTATTATTGCTATGTCGAATGGTTTTGCTTTCAACTTGAGTAGTAAGTATAATCCTATCACTGTATGTCCAGTGGTTACTTATATTTTTTTGTAGCTCTCTTTTTATCAGTATTCCTACCCCCCTTTGATGTTCTGTTGTGTTTCCTGAGTATATAAATGTATATATTTCGTCTTCTATGTACCCACATTCTTTCCATCTTGTCTCTGATATGCCTAAAATATCTATATTTATTCGTTCTGCTTCTTGAATCAGATTTTCCAATTTCCCTTCTTGATATAGAGTCCTAACATTCCAAGTACTTATTTTAAGATCTTTCCTCCGACATAGTTCAAATTCCTCTCCATGGCTTCCTCTGGAGTAGTACGTGGTGAGGCTCCAATCTCCTTCACGGTGGTCTGCCATATTCGCCTTTCATGTTCTAAATATACCTCATGTGTACCACACACTTTGCTGTTTTCGCTTTCTGGGCCGTTGATCATTTCTGATTCCTCCGCCCCATCCACCATCACAGACTTTTCACATACGGGTTGAACATACCTGGTTTGCCGGCAAAATTTTTGTAGAACCATGTGCTTGCCTATCGAACCGCGAACACATGACACAAAGAAGAATAAATCATATTCCTCTTAAATATCGGTAATCACAGTTCATCCACATGTCAGAAGTAAAACATACTCCAAACGGGGAATAGCAACACATAATTTCACAACTAGACTGTCGCTTAAATCATTTAAATATACAGTCGAACCTGTCTAAGGTGACCATTCACGGGACTTTCAAAAACTGGTCCCATAGGACAGGTGGTCCTGCCTCACAGGTTTCACATAATAAATAGAGCGATAAAAAAAATTTTATCCTAAGCACTATGAAAACTTTGCTTACCAAACACAAGATTGTGTCTTTTAATGAAGGCCTCTAACCAGCCGTTCGATGCTTTAAAGACTGAGTTTTCCAATTCTTTTGCAAACTGTAAAGCTCATTCTTTGATCATCGGCCCAGATAACGGAATTTTTCGTGCAAGTGCTGATTGACACCATTTCCAACAAAGTGTATTTATGTCTTCATTTCCCATTTTCCTGCTATTCCTTCTTTTCATACTTGGTGCATTATTTTCAAAGTCATTCATATACTCGGCTTTTCTCTTTAACGTACGTAAAATCTGTGTCTTTCCCACTCCAAACTGTTCTGCCAATAATCGCGAACTTTTTCCTTGCTGATTTTGTCGAATCACTGATATTCGTTCTTCCAGCGTTAATGCTTTTGGTTTTACACTTTTGACACTGGCCATTTCCTATATTGTGTGTAACACTTTTAAAATCCACAAAAATAATTCACTGAGATACTGTACATGTACGTGAATACACTCTAAGCGGGCAATGACTAAATCTTTAGTTAATTCCTGTAATTTATACGGGCCACGCAATGGTCTACTCTGGTCTAGACGGAACCGCGAAGTGATGTCACTTCACGAATCATAGATCTGTGTCTGCCGTGTTTCTCACACCAGTATTGACTGATAAACGTAACACGTCCCACTGTAATCTGGGACTCACTAAATACGGGAAAACTTCGACACCTGTAGACGTTATCTCGGATTACCCGCGTGTCGTAAACGGGATAAATAACATTGGCGGCGGTTAATTAGCCTGGTCTCTGGTCGCGTCATACGGTGAGCGCCGTAATCAGTGTTAGCATATAGTAAAAAACTCGGGGAAATTGTAGACCCGGTCCTATAACCAGGGAAACGCTTTAAACAGGTGGTCCTAAGACCAGGTTCGACTGTATCAGCAATTACCGAATTATAAAAAATGACTACATGCAGCCGCCATGACAGCGGAAACATCTGGTCCATCTGAATAGACAAAATAAAACATCTGGTCCAAATGGTCAGTTTTGGATCATAAATCAACCTGAGACAGGAAATCCAAGTTCCCTCTGTTTGTAATTGGTAAACACACATTTGTGTGTCAAAAGTTAGAAGAAAATACAATTCTTTATGCTCCAAATGTTACAATTAAATGGTAATATTTTGTACTATGGAATATAACGAAGTGTGCCAAAGGTAGGTATCGTAATTAGGGTTACAGTTTGATAATTATCTAGCTATACGAGAGGGTGCCCATTTGTCCATGTTTGATTATCTAGCTGTACAAGATGGTGTCTGTTTGTCCATGCTTGATTATCTAGCTGTACAAAAGGGTGTCTTTTTGTCTATGTTTGATTATGTAGCTATACGAGAGGGTGTTTGTCTATGTTTGATTGTCTAGCTGAACGAGAGGGTGTCTGTTTGTCCATGTTTGATTATCTAGCTGTATGAGAGGGTATCTGTTTGTCCATGCTTGATTATCTAGCTGCACAAAAGGGTGTCTGTTTGTCTATGTTTGATTATCAAGCTGTATGAGAGGGTGTTTGTCTATGTTTGATTGTCTAGCTGTACGAGAAGGTGTCTGTTAGTCCATGCTTGATTATCTAGCTGTAAGATAGGGTGTCTGTTTGTCCATGTTTGATTATCTAGCTGTACGAGAGGGTGTCTGTTTGTCCATGTTTGATTATCTATCTGTACTAGAGGGTGTCTGTTTGTCCATGTTTGAATTATCTAGCTGTATGAGAGGGTGTCTGTTTGTCCATGTTTGATTATCTAGCAGTACAAAAAGGTGTCTGTTTGTCCATGTTTGATTATCTAGCAGTACAAAAAGGTGTCTGTTTGTCCATGTTTGATTATCTAGCAGTACAAAAAGGTGTCTGTTTGTCCATGTTTGATTATTTAGCAAATCATAGGAGGAAGAGGTATGTTTTACAGCACTCAGAAAAAATGACAAATAAACAACAGAAAAAAAAAACAAAAAACAATATATGGTCCAAAGCAGGATCGAACCCATACTCCTTGGCACTGTGCCTTGCCACGAGAAGCCGAATGCTAGGGAACACTAGGTTCGATCCTGCTTCAGACCATATATAGTTCTTTGTTTTATTTTTTCTGTTGTTGTTTATTTGTCATTTTTTTCTGAGTGCTGTAATACATACCTCTTCCTCCTATAATTCACTGAATTATCGCCTCGTAAGTTTCCCTCTATAATAATATGCATTTATTATTAATTGTCTTTGATTATCTTGCTGTACGAAAAGGTGTCTGTTTGTCCATTTTTAATTATCTAGCTGTATGAGAGTGTGTTTGTCCATGTTTGATTATCTAGCTGTATGAGAGTGTGTTTGTCCATGTTTGATTATATAGCTGTATGAAAGTGTGTTTGTCCATGTTTGATTATCTAGCTGTATGAGTGTGTATCTGTTTGTCCATGTTTGATAATCTATCTGTATGAGAGTGTGTTTGCCCATGTTTAATTATCTAGCTGTTCAAGAGGGTGTCTGTTTGTCCATGTTTGATTATCTTTGCTGACACATTTCATCTCATTCAGTGCATGAGTTTTGCAATGTTACGATCACCATGAATGTTTATTGTAGGGTAGTTGAAGGGTAACACTAGATGTTGATTGTAGGGTAGTGGGAGAGTAGCACTAGATGTTGATTATAAGATAGTGAGAAAGCAGCACTAGATGTTGATTATAGGACGGTGAGAGGGTAGCGCTTGATGTTGATTATAGGACGGTGAGAGGGTAGTGCTAGATATTGATTATAAGATGGTGAGATGGTAGCACTAGATGTTGATTATAAGATGGTGAGGGGATAGCACTAGATGTTGATTATAAGTTGGTGAGATGGTAGCACTAGATGTTGATTATAAGATGGTGAGAAGGTAGCACTAGATGTTGATTATAAGATGGTGAGATGGTATCGCCTGTTGTTGGATATAGGACGGTGAGAGGGTAGTGCTAGATGTTGATTATAAGTTGGTGAGATGGTAGCACTAGATGTTGATTATAAGATGGTGAGATGGTATCGCCTGTTGTTGGATATAGGACGGTGAGAGGGTAGTGCTAGATGTTGATTATAAGTTGGTGAGATGGTAGCACTAGATGTTGATTATAAGATGGTGAGAGGGTAGCACTAGATGTTGATTATAAGATGGTGAGAGGGTAGCACATGATGTTGATTATAAGATGGTGAGAGGGTAGCACTAGATGTTAATTATAAGATGGTAGGAGGGTAGCACTAGATGTTAATTATAAGATGGTGAGAGGGTAGCACTAGATGTTAATTATAAGATGGTGAGAGGGTAGCACTAGATGTTAATTATAAGATGGTGAGAGGGTAGCACTAGATGTTAATTATAAGATAGTGAGAGGGTATGGACTAGATGGTAATTATAAGAAGGTAGCGCTTGATGTTGATTATAAGATAGTGAGAGGGTATGCACTAGATGTTGATTATAAGATAATGAGAGGGTATGGACTAGATGGTAATTATAAGAGGGTAGCGCTTGATGTTGATTATAAGATAGTGAGAGGGTATGGACTAGATGGTAATTATAAGAGGGTAGCGCTTGATGTTGATTATAAGATAGTGAGAGGGTATGCACTAGATGTTGATTATAAGATAATGAGAGGGTATGGACTAGATGGTAATTATAAGAGGGTAGCGCTTGATGTTGATTATAAGATAGTGAGAGGGTATGGACTAGATAGTAATTATAAGAGGGTAGCGCTTGATGTTGATTATAAGATAGTGAGAGGGTATGCACTAGATGTTGATTATAAGATAGTGAGAGGGTATGGACTAGATGGTAATTATAAGAGGGTAGCTTGATGTTGATTATAAGATAGTGAGAGGGTATGGACTAGATGTTGATTATAAGATAATGTGGTAATTATAAGAGGGTAGCGCTTGATGTTGATTATAAGATATTGAGAGGGTATGGACTAGATGTTGATTATAAGATAATGAGAGGGTATGGACTAGATGTTGATTATAAGATAATGAGAGGGTATGGACTAGATGTTGATTATAAGATGGTGAGAGGTTATGGACTAGATGGTGATTATAAAATGATGAGAGGGTATGGACTAGATGGTGATTATAAGATGGTGAGAGGGTATGGACTAGATGGTGATTATAAGATGGTGAGAGGATATGGACTAGATGGTGATTATAAGATGGTGAGAGGGTATGGACTAGATGGTGATTATAAGATAGTGAGAGGGTATGGACTAGATGGTGATTAAAAGAGGGTAGTGCTAGACAGCTGGACATCACAAGAAAAACAATTTGTCCATATTCTGAACGTGAAAGCAACCCCAGTTAGACTTGACTACAAATGTTTCTCATATTCTGAAGTGTTTATATTTGCTTATATTTGTTTATAGATCACCTTACGCTGCTTTGTTTTTAATTTTTGTTAATTAAATTATCCATTGCTGTGAGAAAACATTAATTGAGAGTGATTTTTTTCTCTGGTTAGTCTGTGTTGGAGAGAAAGAAAGGTGTGTCAGGGTACAGAGAGACACAGGAAGAGCTGGAGAAAGTGTCCACAATGAAGAGTGAGCTGGATGAGATGAAGGGTCGCACACTTGATGACATGTCAGAGATGGTACGGCGTCTACATTCAGAAATTGCTGATAGGAGAAATACGCTGGCTCCAATTCTTCGTGAGATCAGACCTCTCCGTGAAAAAGTTCAGGTATAGGCTGACGTTTTCAGATATTGGTCATGCACAACAATGTTATTTTGCCAGTCTTTCTTCTGTCAGTCTTTCTTCTGTCAGTCATTCTTCTGTCAGTCATTCTTCTGTCAGTCATTCTTCTGTCAGTCATTCTTCTGTAAGTCATTCTTCTACCAATCATAAGACAACAATACCATGATTTCCATGCCTCCTACCAGTTATAAATTGACCATTTGATGCCTGTGTGTTTAAGAGATCCACCTCCCATGTTGTCAGTGTATTAGCACATTCCCTACTAGGGAAGTTTGGTGTAGCCACACAGACCTGATTCATTTGATGGGACCAGACAAATCATTGAGTTGCTCCTGTATTTTTTTTTTTCGTTCGCCAGCTTTGACCTCCTATGAAGTTCCTAGAGATTAGGAACTGAATTTTGCATGTTAATCCATTTTTCCCTGGCAGCCGTGTGCTGGTACACATCTAGTGTGTACTCATATTTTTTCCATTGATGAGTAATTGACGTTTCAAGCCGGGCCTCGCTGCTGAGACCAGGGGTGGTTGCCGCAGAGAAAAATCATAGATAAAAATCCCGACTGGTGCAGCCAGGATTTGAACCCACAACCTCTCTGTCTTGAGGCCGGCGTCTTGCCTCAAGTCCAACCAGTCCCCCTCCTGTATGAATTTATGTATTGAGGGGAGAAAGGTGGCAACTTTTGACCTAGAAACAAAATAAATTTCCTGACCTTCATCTTTATATAATTCAAACTGTTGTATCCATGTTGATGGGAATAGTTCACAAATATTTACAATCCAATTGCCAATATATCATGTTATATGTACACAATTTCACGTGAATAACTTGAAAAAAAAAACAAGTTATATACACGATTCTCAATGCAACAATATATATGAGAAAAAAAGCTGCTCAGAAATGAAAGTCAAATGACTGTACTGTTTCCATGTCTCAACATTGACACCACCAGCATGTAGAAATGTGTGATAGATTTCTGTGAATCTTCTCCTCTTCATCATCTGTCCATACCAAGGGGAATAAAGAAATAAGGCTCTTCTTTTTAACAGAAATAGCTCTTTATAGAATCACTTTTGTCAGTACCCATTGCTATAGCTCTTTATAGAATCACATTTGTCAGTACCCATTGCTATAGCTCTTTATAGAATCACATTTGTCAGTACCCATTGCTATAGCTCTTTATAGAATCACATTTGTCAGTACCCATTGCTATAGCTCTTTATAGAATCATATTTGTCAGTACCCATTGCTATAGCTCTTTATAGAATCACATTTGTCAGTACCCATTGCTATAGCTCTTTATAGAATCACATTTGTCAGTACCCATTGCTATAGCTCTTTATAGAATCACATTTGTCAGTACCCATTACTATAGCTCTTTATAGAATCACATTTGTCAGTACCCATTGCTATAGCTCTTTATAGAATCACATTTGTCAGTACCCATTGCTATAGCTCTTTATAGAATCACATTTGTCAGTACCCATTGCTATAGCTCTTTATAGAATCACATTTGTCAGTACCCATTGCTATAGCTCTTTATAGAATCACATTTGCCAGTACCCATTGCTATAGCTCTTTATAGAATCACATTTGTCAGTACCCATTGCTATAGCTCTTTATAGAATCACATTTGTCAGTACCCATTGCTATAGCTCTTTATAGAATTACACTTGTCAGTACCCATTGCTATAGCTCTTTATAGAATCACATTTGTCAGTACCCATTGCTATAGCTCTTTATAGAATCACATTTGTCAGTACCCATTGCTATAGCTCTTTATAGAATCACATTTGTCAGTACCCATTGCTATAGCTCTTTATAGAATCACTTTTCTCAGTACCCATTGCTATAGCTCTTTATAGAATCACTTTTGTCAGTACCCACTGCTATAGCTCTTTATAGAATCACTTTTCTCAATACTCATTGCTATAGCTCTTTATAGAATCATTTTTCTCAATACTCATTGCTATAGCTCTTTATAAAATCATTTTTCTCAATACTCATTGCTATAGCTCTTTATAGAATCATTTTTCTCAATACTCATTGCTATAGCTCTTTATAGAATCACTTTTGTCAGTACCCATTACTATAGCTCTTTATAGAATCGCTTTTGTCAGTACCCATTGCTATCATCATCATCATGTGCCTTACCGGTTGGCGTAGGTGGTCATGTCCCTCCACAATCTTCTATCCACAGTGCATCGTATCAGTTCTGTTGTTGACTGTTTTCCATGCCATGACACCAAGCTATCCAGTATTTTCTCTCTTTGTCGTCCGCGATCTCTTTTTCCTTTTATTTTGCCAGTTGTAACCAAGTATTCAAATTTTCCTCTTCTCATGATGTGCCCGAAAAATGTTGATTGCTTATTTCTGATGTTTTTAACAGCTCCCTTTTTGTGTTGGCCTCCTTGAGAACTTCCTCATTGGTCTTTTTATCTGTCCAGGGAACTTTCAACATTCTTCTGAGAAATCCCATCTCTTTGGCCTCCAATCGTCTTTTCATTTGTTTGTCTACTGTCCATGATTTGCTTCCATAGGTGAGAATTGGTTCTATATAGCACCGATGAACTCTCTTTCTCATTTTTAGTGACATAGATTTGTTGCATAAGATATTTTTCATTTTCTGAAATGCTATTTTGGCCTGAGCTATTCTGCTTTTTATTTCTGTGGTGCATCTTCCATCTGATGTTATTATTGTGCCCAAGTATTTGACACGTTGCACTTGTTTCAGATTTGTTTTGTTTATTTTTATGCTGCATGATGGTGATGATTGATTCTATTCAGTTTTCTTGCTATTCAGACTGAGACCTTTCTTGTTGCTTTCTTTTACTATTATGTCTATCATTTCTTGTAGTTCGTTCTCTGTCTCTGCTATTAAGACTGTGTCATCCGCATATCGCAAATTATTTATGTTGTGACCATTCACTTCAATTCCTTTTTTGTCTACTATTGATCTCATAATATATTCGCTGTAAAGTGAAAACAAATCCGGTGACAGAACACAGCCTTGTCTGACTCCTTGTTTTATATATTGGAATTGTCCTGTTTGGTTGTTAATTCGTATAGCTGCTGTTTGTTGCCAGTACATGTTTTTTATGATTCGCAGATCCTTGCCATCAATGTTTAATTTCTCCAGCATATTGATTATTTCCACATGCTTTAGCTCTTTATAAAATCACTTTTCTCAATACCCATTGCTATAGCTCTTTATAGAATCGCTTTTGTCAGTACCCATTGCTATAGCTCTTTACAAAATCACTTTTGTCAGTACCCATTGCTATAGCTCTTTACAGAATCACTTTTGTCAGTACCCATTGCTATAGCTCTTTATAAAATCACTTTTGTCAGTACCCATTGCTATAGCTCTTTACAAAATCACTTTTGTCAGTACCCATTGCTATAGCTCTTTACAGAATCACTTTTGTCAGTACCCATTGCTATAGCTCTTTACAGAATCACTTTTGTCAGTACCCATTGCTATAAGCTCAACACAACAAATTTGTAACAGGTTGACAGTTTGAGAAAACTGAATACAATTGTTTATCTCTGTGCAGTTCCTTTAGCTCTGTCATCACACAATTGCCTTTACACCAATTCCTTTCCTTTTCCAGCACAGTTATCAATTTGATCATGCCAATCCCATTCCTTTTCCAGCACAGTTATCAATTTGATCATGCCAATCCCATTCCTTTTCCAGCACAGTTATCAATTTGATCATGCCAATCCCATTCCTTTTCCAGCACAGTTATCAATTTGATCATGCCAATCCCATTCCTTTTCCAGCACAGTTATCAATTTGATCATGCCAATCCCATTCCTTTTCCAGCACAGTTATCAATTTGACCATACCAATCCCTTTCCTTTTCCAGCACAGTTATCAATTTGACAATATCCACCAATAGCATCTTCACTTTCGTTACCACTTGATGCATCCCCTTCGCTTAGACTCATCATCTCATAATCAACAAGACAGTTCTTCATCTTCCATTTTTACTATCCATTCACTTACCATATCATCGTTTTCTTGGCACAAAAACATTTTTACTCGACTGAAGGACCAGCTTCCATTTTCAAAATATAGAAAATGTGAAATTACAGCAAGAAAAATCAATGAAAATTTGATATAACACTGACTTTTTGTGTGCAATGTTCTCCTGAAGTTGGAAAAGAGGTTAAAACAAGAGAGTTAGAATGCTTTCTTTAAAAGTTGGATTGGAAATAGCTCTAGGAAACATCTACTAAAGAATAACAGTGTTTTGTGAACTCAGTGTATCTGTAAACTCAAGCCAGGGTTTGTTCATTATGTTCAAAGATCAATTATTTTACTTGTTTCCTGAGTCTATCTGTTTTAATACTTCTGTTTCAATAACATTGAGGTATCCATCTTCTATGTTGTTAACATTATAATTTTTTCCTGAGTCCAGAGTATGCAACTCCTATGTTGCCAACATTTGAGTTGCTTTCTATTAAAGTCTTCTAATTGTTCACAGTTAATGTTATAGTTAACAAACTATAGCTAACAAAGACCACTTCACGATGGTACTGAAGATAGGTTAGCAAGCAAGTATGTAGGGATTCGAAAAGTGAAACCGCCAAACATTGTGTATAAGCCTAATAGGAAACTGTTCATCATAGAGATGAAGTGTTTGAGAAAAGAACTTGGAGTGACAGAAGAGAACCAGAAATGATGTCATAAGAGAGAGATTGGACATTGAATTCATCCTGAACTACATATAGAGACATCAAATGAAATGGTTTGCTCATCAGGACAAAGATTCTATACCAAACAAAACTTATATTAGAAGAGGAGATGGAAGAGGGACCCATGTTAGACACAGAATAAGATGAACTAACAACATTGATAGACAATTGTTGAAGCTGCTGGAAGGGCAGGAGCTAGAACTTTGTATCTCACTTGACACCCGAAAGGGTAGAAAAAGTGATGAGAGAGAGAGAAGAGGAAAATAAAGGTGATTTATAAAACATTGTGATGATGTATGCTCTCTGCGCAGAGCTTAACAGCTTTAATGACAATGTTACTGTAGACAGTTGCTTCTTCCTGTTGACTTTGTTGTTGTTTGGTTGTCCAGGAGCTGGGACCAGACTATGAGAACAAGAAACAAGTTTATGAGAGGCACCAGGCAGGCTACGACAGCAACATGAGCAAACTGGAACAGGAGGTCAAAGGTTACAGAGAAGAGTGTAAGGCAGAGGAATCCCGCTACCACTACCTGAATTGTATGTTGAAGGTAAAATCTTTTACCATAATTGTATGTTGAAAGTATAATCTTCTCCCATAATTGTATGTTGAAGGTATAATCTTCTCTCATAATTGTATGTTGAAGGTATAATCTTCTCCCATAATTGTATGTTGACTGTATAATCTTCTCCCATAATTGTATGTTGAAGGTATAATCTTCTCCCATAATTGTATATTGACTGTATAATCTTCTCCCACGATTGTATGTTGAAGGTATAATCCTCTACCTTAATTGTATGTTGAAGGTACTATGAACAGCTGGGTTGACAAGCCACTAGTTCCCAACAATATGAAGATCTATCTCGACCAGCCACTAGTTCCCAACTATATGAAGATCTGTCTTGACCAGCCACTAGTTCCCAACAATATGAAGATCTGTCTTGACCAGCCACTAGTTCCCAACAATATGAAGATATGACTTGACCAGCCACTAGTTCCCAACAATATGAAGATATGACTTGACCTGCCACTAGTTCCCAACAATATGAAGAACTGACTTGACCAGCCACTAGTTCCCAACAATATGTAGATATGTCTTGACCAGCCACTAGTTCCCAACAATATGAAGATGTCTTGACCAGCCACTAGTTCCCAACAATATGTAGATATGTCTTGACCAGCCACTAGTTCCCAACAATATGTAGATATGTCTTGACCAGCCACTAGTTCCCAACAATATGTAGGTATGTCTTGACCAGCCACTAGTTCCCAACAATATGAAGATCTCCCCTGTTTCCAGCAATAGTCATAACCTGTTCATACAATCTTGAGGACACAGTTTCTAACATTTTTATTTTCTTAAATTCATGAGCTGCTTAATTGCAACAATGGACTTTGTCTTGTGTTTGTTTGTTCAATGTTTACATTTCTTTTTTCGTTACTTGGACCTCAAGATTCAAAGTTGGATCTCTTGCTCTTCTGGCAGCTTCCCTATCATCATGTGATGCTGTTTTCCCCATATCTTTCTCTGGATCTGCCTTGAGTGCTGTGCTCTTCTCCACATTTTGTCTATTTCTCATGATGTTGTATCATAAGGCATTCTCAGCAACTGTGAAAACCATTTTGTTTGTATGTATTTCTTTGTTGATTCCTTGTCTGTATGTAGATCAGGATTGGTTCCTTGTCTGTGTGTAGTTCAGGGTTAATTCCTTGTCAGTATGTTGTTCAGGGTTGGTTCCTTGTCTGTATGTAGTTCAGGATTGGTTCCTTGTCTGTGTGTAGTTCAGGATTGGTTCCTTGTCTGTGTGTAGTTCAGGATTGGTTCCTTGTCTGTATGTAGTTCAGGATTGGTTCCTTGTCTGTATGTAGTTCAGGAATGGTTCCTTGTCTGTGTGTAGTTCAGAATTGGTTCCTTGTCTGTGTGTAGTTCAGGATTGGTTCCTTGTCTGTATGTAGTTCAGGATTGGTTCCTTGTCTGTGTGTAGTTCAGGATTGGTTCCTTGTCTGTATGTAGTTCAGGATTGGTTCCTTGTCTGTATGTAGTTCAGGATTGGTTCCTTGTCTGTGTGTAGTTCAGGATTGGTTCCTTGTCTGTGTGTAGTTCAGGATTGGTTCCTTGTCTGTGTGTAGTTCAGGATTGGTTCCTTGTCTGTGTGTGGTTCAGGATTGGTTCCTTGTCTGTATGTAGTTCAAGATTCATTCCATGTCTGTATGTAGTTCAGGGTTCATTCCATGTCTGTATGTAGTTCAGGGTTGATTCCTTTGTCTGTATGTAGTTCAGGATTGGTTCCTTGTCTGTATGTAGTTCAGGATTGGTTCCTTGTCTGTATGTAGTTCAGGGTTGATTCCTTGTCTGTATGTAGTTCAGGGTTGATTCCTTGTCTGTGTGTAGTTCAGGGTTCATTCCATGTTTGTGTGTAGTTCAGGGTTCATTCCATGTTTGTGTTAGTTCAGGGTTCATTCCATGTTTGTGTGTAGTTCAGGGTTCATTCCTTGTCTGTACGTAGTTCAGAGTTGATGTTGGTCTCATTGTGCACACTTGAGCTGCTTTCTTTCAATATTTCAACGCTTGTTATTTCTTTCACTCTTTTGGTTTATTTAGTTTCTCCTGTGCATTGGAAAGTGATATGTGCAGTACGCTGTTGACATCCCAGCATGTCTGCATTCGTTGATGACTGCTACTGACTTTGACCTATATCATCTTTCTCATCTCAGAGACAGTTTTATAGAGAGTGACATCATTTCAGCCTCATCTTTTCAGCCTCATCATTTCAACCTCATCATTTCAGCCTCATCTTTTCAGCCTCATCATTTCAGCCTCATCATTTCAGGTCCTACAAACACAGCAAGCAAGAGTGGCTGTAGAGATGAAATCTTATGTTTCTGCTGATCCCCAAGAGAAGAAGAAAACATTTAGGTAACTTGTCTTCTTTCTTGCTTGATATGATTTATTTTGTTAACATTGGTTTATATGAGATCTCCATATGTGCTTTTATTAACATTATGATCTCCACATTTCTTACATTGTCTCCACATTACCTGGTTCTTTATCTACATCGAGATCTCCACATTACTGGGTTCTTTATCTACATTGAGGTTTCCACATTACTTTATTCTTTATCCACATCAAGGTCTCCACATTACTTGGTTCTTTATCCACATCGAGATCTCCACATTACTTTGTTCTTTATCCACATTGAAATCTCCACATTACTTGGTTCTTTATCCACATTGAGATCTCCACATTACTTTGTTCTTTATCCACATCGAGATCTCCACATTGCTTTAGTTCTTTATCCACATCGAGGTCTCCACATTACTTGGTTCTTTATCCACATCGAGATCTCCACATTACTTGGTTCTTTATCCACATCGAGATCTCCACATTACTTTGTTCTTTATCCACATCGAGATCTCCACATTACTTTGTTCTTTATCCACATCGAGATCTCCACATTACTTTGTTCTTTATCCACATCGAGGTCTCCACATTACTTGGTTCTTTATCTACATTATCTCCACATTACTCGGTTCTTTATCTACATTATCTCTACATTACTTGGTTCTTTATCTACATCATCTCTACATTACTTGGTTCTTTATCTACATTATCTCTACATTACTTGGTTCTTTATCTACATTATCTCTACATTACTTGGTTCTTTATCTACATTATCTCCACATTACTTGGTTCTTTATCTACATTAACTCCACATTACTTGGTTCTTTATCTACATTATCTCTACATTACTTGGTTCTTTATCTACATTATCTCTACATTACTTGGTTCTTTATCTACATTATCTCTACATTACTTGGTTCTTTATCTACATTATCTCCACATTACTTGGTTCTTTATCTGCATTATCTCTACATTACTTGGTTCTTTATCTACATCATCTCTACATTACTTGGTTCTTTATCTACATTATCTCTACATTACTTGGTTCTTTATCCACATTATCTCTACATTACTTGGTTCTTTATCTACATTATCTCCACATTACTTGGTTCTTTATCCACATTATCTCTACATTACTTGGTTCTTTATCTACATTATCTCTACATTACTTGGTTCTTTATCTACATTATCTCTACATTACTTGGTTCTTTATCTACATCATCTCCACATTACTTGGTTCTTTATCTACATTATCTCTACATTACTTGGTTCTTTATCTACATTATCTCTACATTACTTGGTTCTTTATCTACATTATCTCTACATTACTTGGTTCTTTATCTACATTATCTCCACATTACTTGGTTCTTTATCTACATTATCTCTACATTACTTGGTATTCAGTTACTTTGACGTCTTCCCATTTATTGGTTATTAACTGACATGATAGAATAATTATCTTGCAGAGAGATCTACACAAGAAAGATTCAAGAACAAGAGAATTTGAGTCGTGGACTGAGAGAAAAGCAGAAGACTGTCAAAGAGAATCATGAGCCCAGCATGAAGCAGATGAAGATGTGGAAGGATCTCGAGAGGTTGCTGGAGTGCAAGCAGAAATGTCTGAATCAGGTCAGGTTACCACTTTCTTTGATCTCTTCCTCTGTCAGTTCATCCATTTCTTCTACTGTTCAAATCTCTGCGGAGCATAAGTCTTCAACAAACACTTTCAGCTCAGGTTTTTATCAAAACACCTTCAACTCCCTATAGAGCATAGGTCTTTAACAAATACTTTCATCTCCCTGTAGAGCATCGACCTTCAACAAACACTTTCAGCTACCTGTGGAGCATAGATCTTTAACAAACACTTTCCAAGCTGTTTCTTGCTATTCTTTTAAGATCATTCCATGTCTTCCCCATTATCTTCATCTCTGCTTCCATCCATCTTCTCCAAGAAGGTTTGGTCTCCCTCTTTGTCATTTTCCTTATGGATTCCCAAAAAAGGGCCTGTAGTGTAATACTCTCAGTTGGCTTTCACAGTGTGTGTCCTATCCAGCGCCATCATCTTCACTGTATCTCTTTATCCACTGGTATTTGACTGGTACATTTCCATAATTCTATGTTAGTGTATTTGTCCTGCCATTTCCATCCTTTTATTCTGCACAAGCATCCATTAGTGAAAGTCTGTATCTTAATAGTTGTCATTTTAGTTGTTCTCCATGTTTCACAGCCATATAATATGACTGACTTAACATTGGAGTTGAACATTTTTATTTTAGTATTTAACCTAATTTCTTTGGACTTCCATATTCTTCCCAGTGCAACGAATGCTCCTCCAGCTTTTGATATCCTTATTTTGGTATCATTCCCTGTTCCTCCCTCTATGTCTATATTACTGCCTAGATATATGTAAGATTGTACATCTAGCATTCCTCTGTCTAAACTATTAAATGCTTTTTCGTAATCTATGATTCGAATATATAGTGGGGACTGTAGTTCTAAGCTTTGTTCAACTAATATATGTAAGGTAGTTATTTGATCAGCACATGATCTGCTCTTCCTAAAACCTGCTTGTTCATTTCTCAAATGGTTCTCTATGGTCTCTTTTAAGTGTTAGTCATGCCTCGTATCGCTGTGTGCATGTCTGTGTTAGTCACATCTCACATCTTTGTGTGTGCATGTCTATGTTAGTCACCCTTAGTGACTCGGGCAGATGGTGCTCGTAAACCTGGGAGGGCCGACCATCTAAGGGCAGAATCCCCCTACAGAAAAGACAACCTGCTGCCTTGCAGGAAGATTGGGACAATCAAAGGCTAGGGAAAGCAAACCCGAATAAAATGCTGGCCGAAATCGGATGCACTGGGCCACTGGCGCAGAACACAGTGCAATGTATTAACGGATGTTCAATCAGAGTGGATCTGGCGAACTCTACTTGTGATGTTCTGTCTGTGGGGGCGATCAACACACTTAGCCTGACAGCTGACTTCATGTGGGAGTCTGGAATCCTACTCTGATTGAGTCCTGATCGCAGAGAGAGAGAGAGAGAGGGGGGGGTCTCTTTTAGTCTCTCCAGAATGATTCTGCTCAGTATTTTTCTTGGCACTGATAGTAGCATAATTCCCCTATAATTTGTGCACTCCTGTAAACTTCCTTTTTTTGGTAGTTTGATCATATAACCTTCTTTCCTGTCTTTAGGTATTTCTTCCCTCTCCCAAATTTTATCTAGTAGATTATGTACACCTTGGTAGAGGTGTTAATATCTGCTTTGATGGCTTCTGAAGGAATTTAATCTGGTCATGTGGCTTTACCATTTTTTAATAGTTTGATGGCTTTCATTATTTCTTCCTTGCTTGACTTAACACAGTTAATGTGTAACTCTTCTTCTGCTGGTAGTATCATAAGATCTTCACAAGTTACATCAAATCACATTCGGTTTTGTAGAGTGAATATTCTGGTAGTGAGAGAGTAAATAATATTAGAGTGAATATTCTGGTAGTGAGAGAGTAAATAATATTAGAGTGAATATTCTGGTAGTGAGAGAGTAAATAATATTAGAGTGAATATTCTGGTAATGAGAGAGTAAATAATATTAGAGTGAATATTCTGGTAATGAGAGAGTAAATAATATTAGAGTGAATATTCTGGTAGTGAGAGAGTAAATAATATTAGAGTGAATATTCTGGTAATGAGAGAGTAAATAATATTAGAGTGAATATTCTGGTAATGAGAGAGTAAATAATATTAGAGTGAATATTCTGGTAGTGAGAGAGTAAATAATCTTAAAAATTCATGGATTTTTCTTGTCTTGTGTTAAATACAGATGTCCAACATTGGTTCAACTACCGGTGCTACAACCATGATGAGCAGCTATGGAGAGACAGCACCCACTCATTTGGAGGAGGACAGATTGGTACTTTGAAGCTGTTCAGCCAACCAAGGATACCAGTGTTTACAAATAGAATGATCTGCTTTGAATTGTTTCTTCTTACTTGATGTTGAAGCTCTAAGAGAGCCCAGAACAATGTGTTAGCTTTAGTTGCCAGCTTGTGTCCAGCGTGTGAGCTAAAAACCTTCTTGTTAGAGAGAAGCTTATGTTGAACACCTTATACAACTGTAATCATTTATAAAATAAAAATTTGTGTTGAATACCTGGTAACTGTTTATCTTTCAATGTGTGAGTCAGGAGATTATTTCAGGTGTCAGCCAAGCTGTAGCAGACTGCAGGAATCCTATTATCTATTGTCTCTTTTGGGTCGAAGAAGACACATAGGGCAGAAATTATACCCTCCATGTCCAACGATAAGGGAGCCATGATAGCTCAGTGGTTAGTGAACTGGACTACAAAGGACGAGAGGTACAGTTCGATCCCAACCGACAGCTTCCGGGTTCACCCAGCCTTAAATGGGTACCGGATTTTTCTGGGAAAGCAAATCGGCACAGGCGTAATACCGACCACATTACCCTAAAAATCATGTGCCGAAGGTCTGTAAAATTTATGGTCACTAACACCATATTCCCTATATGCCACTTGGCGTGATGGGGGCTCTTTAATTTTTTTTTTATGTCCAACTATCTTTGTTGTCAAGCATCAGATCTTGTACAGGACCCACATTTCCCAAAAGGGCATAGGTTTTCAACAAACATTCAACTCTCTACGGAACATAGGTCATCAACAAACACTTTACCACTCCCTGTGGAGTATAGGTCTTTAACTAATACTTTCAACTCCCTGTGGAGCATAGCTCCCTGTGGATTATAGGTTTCAACAAACACTTTCAACTCCCTGTGGAGCATAGGTCTTCAACAAACACTTTAAGCTTCCTGTGGGGCATAGATCTTCAACAAACACTTTAATCTCCCTGTGGGGCATAGGTCTTCAACAAACACTTTAAGCTCCTTGTGGAGCATAGGTCTTCAACAAACACTTTAATCTCCCTGTGGAGCATAGGTCTTCAACAAACACTTTAAGCTTCCTGTGGAGCATAGGTCTTCAACAAACACTTTAAGCTCCCTGTGGAGCATAGGTCTTCAACAAACACTTTAAGCTCCCTGTGGATTATAAATTTCAACAAGCACTTTCAATTAGTGCAGAAATAGGAGAAATGACAAAGCATCCAAAAATATCAACTATGATTAAGAAAAGAAGGCAGACTTATATTGGGCATGCAACCAACAATCTCATCTATGATCAAGAGAAGAAAATGGGCTTATGTTGGCCATGCAACCAACAATTTCATCTATGGTCAAGAGAAGAAGGTGGGCTTATGTTGGTCTTGCAACCAACATTCTCATCTATGATCAAGAAAAGAAAATGGGCTTATGTTGGCCATGCAACCAACAATCTCATCTGTGATCAAGAGAAGAAAGTGAAATTATGTTGGCCATGCAACCAACAATCTCATCTATGATCAAGAGAAGAAGGTGGGCTTATGTTGGCCATGCAACCAACAATCTCATCTATGATCAAGAGAAGAAGGTGGGCTTATGTTGGCCATGCAACCAACAATCTCATCTATGATCAAGAGAAGAAGGTGGGCTTATGTTGGCCATGCAACCAACAATCTCATCTATGATCAAGAGAAGAAGGTGGGCTTATGTTGGCCATGCAACCAACAATCTCATCTATGATCAAGAGAAGAAGGTGGGCTTATGTTGGCCATGCAACCAACAATCTCATCTATGATCAAGAGAAGAAGGTGGGCTTATGTTGGCCATGCAACCAACAATCTCATCTATGATCAAGAGAAGAAGGTGAACTTATGTTGGCCATGCAACCAACAATCTCATCTATGATCAAGAGAAGAAGATGAACTTATGTTGGCCATGCAACCAACAATCTCATCTATGATCAAGAGAAGAAGGTGAACTTATGTTGGCCTTGTGGTTACTGCTGGATCTCCCTAGCACTCCAGCACAACACAAAACACTCAAGCGAAAACAAAACGGGTGGGGGGATGTGAGTGTAAGGCAATAAAATACATGGACTTCTTCAATCAAAGAAAGACAACCGCATCAAGTGTGACTGAGGCAACACTGCAGGGGCGCAACAACGAGAACATTCCTAGTGGCAGTTATTGGAAAGATGTGCATGTCAGGCGCAGACTAACCAGGGTCGTCATACACAAGGACAGGAAATGTCGTGACTCGGCGTAGGACGTGACTGAGTCCGTGATCCAGGAGGTACACTATGGTGCAGCAGCTTACTCCCAATCATCTACACGGCTCGGTCACAAGGAGTGTACAATATGGCTGGGATGTTGCTGTGTATTCCATGGAAAGGTCGAAAGATAAAGATGCTAGAGCCTACAGGTCTACTGCACACGCATGGGGAGTGAGACTGCGAAGGAATCTATCCTATCACAAATGCGGTATGGCCCACTAAACATACTTCGCTGGATTGGCAAGAATATGCCTGGCATAGAGTGGATGCACCTACTTGACGTGTCTCACCTTAACAACCTAACTTGAAGATGTTGTCCAGGGCACGCGCGAGTTCTTGGCAACGTTATGGTCGCCAGGGCCTGCCATTGGGCAAGGGAACTTAAAAATGGGCGTGAATGACATGGGGGAGGAGGGGGTGTTAGAGAGGAACTCTCACTGGATGGCGACAACAAAGGGGAGGATAACCTCAGAAATGTGATGTCACTATGGGCGGAAGCTGAGAAATCATCTTCAGCGGAAAAGAGCGCAACATGTCCAATCACTGCAGGGCGGGAACAATCAGTAGGCGAATGCTTCCATGCTTACTGGAATGGGTGACAGAGCGGACATTGGAATGACTGCAGTAAGGCTAGTCTGAAGTAAAGTCGACGTGTCATCTTTAGCCTGCAAGGACAGTAGATAGATCTTGTTATCTATGTTGTGTTGTTCGTTGAATTCATTTGCGCTACAGTAATTCGACAATCTCGCCAAACACCAATTAAGAAAATCGATTCATAAATAAAATCCTACAGAAAATCCTTAAGATACACTGAAAAAGAGTAATGAAGACATTTTAAACATTAAAAACAACTGGCTTATAAACACCATTCCTCTGAGGAAATTGTATGTCCACGTCAAAAGACACAGTGGGCTGGAAAGAACAATACTGGAAGGCATGATTTCTGTGCGACGCATTAGGGGCAGACCAATAAGATGGTTTCACGACATCAAAGAAACTTTGAACTTTACAACAGAATAAGTGGGAGATCTAGCAAGGGACAGAGATTATCTTAGACGGACTGTAGTGAATGCAGCGTTCTTTGGGAGATCTAGCTAGGGACAGAGATTATCTTAGACGGACTGTAGTGAATGCAGCGTTCTTTGGGAGATCTAGCTAG
The DNA here is from genome assembly GCA_032433765.1 of Megaustenia siamemsis. Lineage (NCBI taxonomy): Eukaryota > Metazoa > Mollusca > Gastropoda > Stylommatophora > Ariophantidae > Megaustenia > Megaustenia siamemsis. Next base: position 65,940,165 of record JAVIAB010000108.1, read on the forward strand.
GGACAGAGATTCTTTCATTCGCGCTGTGGAGGTCTGGCTAGAGACATAGATTCTTTCAGACGCGCTGTGGTGATTACAACGTTCTGTGGGAGATCTGACTAGAAACAGAGATTCTTTCAGACGGCCTGTGGTGATTACAACGTTCTATGGGAAATCTGACTAGAGACAGAGATTCTTTCAGACGCGCTGTGGTGATTACAACGTTCTATGGGAAATCTGACTAGAGACAGAGATTCTTTCAGAGGCGCTGTGGTGATTGCAACGTTCTATGGGAAATCTGACTAGAGACAGAGATTCTTTCAGAGGCGCTGTGGTGATTGCAACGTTCTATGGGAAATCTGACTAGAGACAGAGATTCTTTCAGACGCGCTGTGGTGATTACAAAGTTCTATGGGAAATCTGACTAGAGACAGAGATTCTTTCAGACGGCCTGGGGTAATTACAACGTTCTGTGGGAGATCTGACTAGAGACAGAGATTCTTTCAGACGGCCTGTGGTGAATGCAACGTTCTCTGGGAGATCTAGCTAGAGACATAGATTCTTTCAGACGGGCAGTGGTGATTGCAACGTTCTGTGGGAGATCTGACTAGAGACAAAAATTCTTTCAGACGTGCTGTGGTGATTGCAACGTTCTGTGGGAAATCTGACTAGAGACAGAGATTCTTTCAGACGCGCTGTGGTGATTACAAAGTTCTATGGGAAATCTGACTAGAGACAGAGATTCTTTCAGACGGCCTGTGGTGAATGCAACGTTCTCTGGGAGATCTAGCTAGAGACATAGATTCTTTCAGACGGGCAGTGGTGATTGCAACGTTCTGTGGGAGATCTGACTAGAGACAAAGATTCTTTCAGACGGGCTGTGGTGATTGCAACGTTCTACAAAGGACATGTGACGTATTAATTCGCTGTTTGCTAGTTAGTAATGTTTAACATGGAGAGTTTAGTCAGAAATTGTAACAATCCCTTGTCGCCATCAGTTGGGGATGGGGAGGGAGGGGCTGGAAGTCTAGAGGTAAGACGTCGGCCTCTAGACATGTAGGTTCCGGGTTCGACTCCCATCACAGGCGGTGGGAACAAATAATCGAATCCGTGGTTTTACCCTCCTCTGGGTGGTGGGATTCGATGTCTAGCTCTCGGAAAACGAGATCCTATGTCTAACTCTATCGGAAAGCGAGATCCGATGTCTAACTCTATCGGAAAACGAGATCCGATGTCTAGCTCTCGCGGAAAACGAGGTCCTATGTCTAGCTCTCTTGGAAAACAAGATCCGATGTCTAGTTCTCGCTGAAAACGAGATCCGATGTCTAGCTCTCGCGGAAACCGAAAAAACCGATGTCTAGCTTTCTCGGAAAACGAGATCCGATGTCTAGCTCTCTCGGAAAACGAGATCCGATGTCTAGTTCTCTCGAAAAACGGAAGGTCCTGTGCGCAGTCTGAGCACGTTAAAGAACAATTGGGAAATCGAAATATATAGGCCACATAATGGCTGCTGAATGGGAGAAATTAACAGGAAAAAAATCTCCCCAAAACATTAAAACTCTCGTCGATAAAAATATGAGAGCACTTCTGAAGTTGTAGAATATCTGCCTGTATGGCGGGGTATGACGTCACCTGAGCACATGGCTGCTGGTGTGGACAATAGGAAAAAGTGATATTTACGCAAAATTGAGTCTCTCGGGACTTTGTTCGAGGAAAAAACTGGTGAAGGCAAATAACAAAAAATCAGGTCACGTGTCCTTTGTAGAACGTTGCAATCACTACAGCTCGTCTGAAAGAATCTTTGTCTCTAGCCAGATTTTCCCACAGAACGTTTCATTCACTACATCCCGCCTGAACGAATCTGTCTCTAGCCAGATCTCCTACAGAACGAAAAATTAAAAAAACAAACTCACAAAACTAATAACGAAACATTCAAAACAAAAATATTCGAAATATGTTTTAATAATGTTTTAATATGTAATATTTTTGTTTTGAATGTTTCGTTATTAGTTTTGTGAGTTTGTTTTTCTTGTTTGTTCCTGCTGAAGGCCTATTGGGCCGAAACGTCGTTTAGTCTGTGTCGTCCACTTATCACTTAAAGCTTCTAACATACCATTTTTCTTTATTTTTTAATTTTTTCTTATATTCAGCTTTACTGCAGCTTCGCATTTTTATGCATTCATTTGCATTTCTTTGCCTTAACCTCTCCTACAGCACGTTGCATTCACCACAATCCGTCTGAAAGAATCTGTCTCTAGCCAGATCTCCTACAGAACGTTGCATTCACCACAGTCCGTCTGAAAGAATCTGTCTCTAGCCAGATCTCCTACAGAACGTTGCATTCACCACAGTCCGTCTGAAAGAATCTGTCTCTAGCCAGATCTCCCACAGAACGCTGCAATCACCACAAGCCATTTGAAAGAATCTGTCTCTAGCCAGATCTCCCACAGAACGCTGCAATCACCACAGTCCGTCTGAAAGAATCTGTCTCTAGCCAGATCTCCCACAGAACGCTGCAATCACCACAGGCCGTTTGAAAGAATCTCTGTCTCTAGCCAGATCTCCCACTTCTTCTGTTGTCATGCTCAATGTCTCCTTGATGTCTTGAAACCACCATCTTCTTGGTCTGCCCCTGATGTTTCGCCCAGGAACCATGCCTTCCATTATTGTTCTTTCCAACCCTCTATATCTTTTGACGTGGACATATAATTTCCTCTGTAGAATGGTAGCCAGTTCTTTTTCATGTTTCAATCTTTTAATATGTCTTTATTGCTCTTTTTCTTTATCCAAGGCATCGATTTTTCTGTAGCCTTTTTTTTTTTTCGAATGTAGCCTTTTTTTCGAACCTATTCCTCATACACTCTAGTGAGGACCCCCAACCTTCTACTCAAGAAGATGGAAAACAACTTCCACTCCCGACCTAGCATTTGCATCTGGAGACATGTCCATCAAAATAACCAGAAAAGTGCTGAACCAACTTGTAGATAGTGACCATAGACTAGTCAAACTTTCAGTGGATCTTAGAAGGAAGAGGAAGGGTGTCCGGTTAGCGCAATCGATAGGCGGTTGGCTTACCACGGCAACAGCCGGGGTTCGTACCCTGGCGAGGACACCTGGGTTTTACTAATTCCCTAAAAATTAGTACCTCTGAAGTCGGAGTAAATCTGCCTGCATGGCGAGGGGCATCCTGTAATGGGATAAAACAGACTTTACACGCAAAATTCAGTCCCACAAAATCGAGTGGGTGGGACTTCGTCAGAGGTCAAAGCTGACGAAAACGAACGAACGAACGAAAGAAGGAAGAGGTATGTGTTAACACTCAGAAAAAATTACAAATAAACAACAACAGAAAAAAAAAACAAAGAACAATATATGGTCCGAAGCAGGATCGAGCCCGTACTCCATGGCACTGCGCCTTGCCGCGAGAAGCCGAACGCTTGGTACACTGCCACTCAGCTAATTAAAAAATTAGCTATTGTGAGCAGTGTCTTACACGAAGGCGTTCTCATGACTATAGCATAGGGTTACGATCACAGATCGGAAATAAATTGTATTTCTGTACTTTCCTATTAAGGCAAGTATCTCCCAGTAGGGCTGGATACTTGTGTTGGAAACAAACATTTATTGGACGAAACTGCACGAATAGTAGCTTCCAGTGGTTATAAACTGGCGACAAATAATAATAAATAAATATTATTATATAGGGAAACTTCCGAGGCGATAATAGGGAATCATAGAAGGAAGAGGTACGTGTTAGCACTCAGAAAAAAATGAGAAATAAATAAATGTTTGTCTCCAACACAAGTGGACTCCAGCCCTAGGTGAACTTGAAAAATGGACGAACACCTGGTTCTTACCAATTAACGAAACAAAAACTACATATACAATCTTCAGCCTATCAAGAAACACACTCTCTGCAAACTTGAAGATAAAAGATCATACACTCCCTATTGACCAAAACCCAACATATCTTGGCGTCACCATGAATCGCAGAATGACTTGGAAAAATCAGATAGACAGAGCAAGCAAAAAAGCCAGAGAACGAACTAACATTATGAAGAAATTTGCAGGAACGAACTGGGGAGCAGACAGCAATATCTTGAAACGAATATACGTAGGAATAGTCAGACCAGTCCTAGAGTATGGAGTCACAGCCTGGGCTATGGCTTCCAAATCACACCTTAGCAAAATTAACAGAACACAGAACCAAGCTGCCCATATCATCACTGGTGCTATGAAATCTACACCTATCAAGACTCTAGAAACAGTAACAGGTTTACAACCCTTAGATGACACACGGGTCACTAAAGTATTGCAATAAGCGGAGAAATATAGAAGACTCCTTAGGCACCCCATGCACCAAAGAATAACTGGTTTCGGAATTGTACGATTAAAGAGGAGCAACTTCGCTGCAATCGCCAATAAACTAACTACTGGAGACCCAGTACTTTCCCAAACAATACCGAAACCCTTGGGCCCATCTGATATGTCTCCTCATGGGAAACATAAAATACCAGAACTTAAGGAAAATATAACAGAAATCATGAAAAAAGGCACCCAATCAGACACAGAAAAAAAACACGTAGCAGAAAAAACACATACACGATACTCACTCACAGGACTCTTGGTCCCACATATACACAGATGGCTAAGCTACAAATGCCACCAGAAATGGAGGGAGGGGGTGTGTGTTATTGAAGCTGAATAACCAGGACGAGATCACCAAGTCAATAGCTACTGGACAGTTCTCAAACAATTTTAAAGCAGAAACTGAGGCCATCAGAGATGCTGCAACACTGGCTACTCAACACAAAAATAACATGCATAATAAATTGGTGATTCTGACTGATGCACTGTCAGTACTATCAGCTCTAAAAAGCCACAAGAACAATGAACTAGATGACTTGAGAACAACCCTGGACCATTTATGCAATAACTTCCAGAGAGTAGTCATTCAGTGGATACCATCACACTGTAATATACACGGGAACGAACGCGCAGACAAATTAGCTAAAGATGGAGGGAGATTACCACAAGAGAACCATTCGCTCAGTTATGATGAAGCCAGATCCATTCTCAAAGGTCAGTTCCACGAAAAATGGAAACGAGAACACCCAAAACATAACGAGAGTGACGGATACCACCAACTATCAAGGAGGGATCAAGTCATCATACTTCGCCTACGCACTGGCCACAATAGAATGAGAAATCACATGTTCACCAAATTCAAAATAGGTACAACCAGTCTATGCCACTGTACACTGGACAGTATGTCTACAAAACATATTCTGCAGGATTGCCCCCCAGTACACAGACCTGAGAAGAGCAATGTGGTCCACACCCACCTCCCTGGAAGAGAAACTATATGGGGCAATCGATTCGCTTAAACAGACAGCTGACTTCGTAAGAGAGTCTGGAATCCTACTCTGATTGAGTCTTGATCGCAGAGAGAGAGAGAGAGAGAGAGAGAGAGAGAGAGAGAGAGAGAGAGAGAGAGATCTTTCTGGCAGTCTCCATTGTTAGTTACTACAGATCCCATATATTCATAGTTTTTTACAATTTTAATTTCCTCACCGTTGATAATGATTTTGGGTTGGCTTTTAGTTTTGTCAGTGGACATTATCTTAGTTCTCTGTATGTTTAGATAGAAGTTTTGCTCTTCACTGTTTTATTTAACACAATTGCCTTGTATAATCCTGGAGTTTGAGATCAAGACTGTGTCAGCGTCTCTGAGCACTGGAACGATGTTATTGTGAAAGAATCAAACCTTATCTTGTCATTTGACACCAGTTATCTATTGTCCCTTGGAGCCGAAGACGGCACATTGGGGTGGGGGGGGGGGGAAGAGCAGGATTCTAGACCTTTTATGTCCGACAATCTTTGCCATCAAGCTTCAGACCTTGCACAGGATCCGCATTGTATGTCGCCACTCAACTGTTCTGGGGAAGGGGAATAATCTCGACGAGGGAGCTGATGTCTGCTTTTGTTGCCTGTCGTCTCAGTGTTCTGTTTAGTGCTTCTTTAGGTCGATCGTTTTTTCTTTTACCCTCTGGTTCCCATTTAAAGGCATGCTTTGAGATTCTCCTGTTGTCTCTTGTCATTACATGACCAACATATGACCACCTTCTTCTCTTGTTGTCTCTTGTCCTTACATGACCAACATATGACCACCTTCTTCTCTTGTTGTCTCTTGTCATTACATGACCAACATATGACCACCTTCTTCTCTTGTTGTCTCTTGTCATTACATGACCAACATATGACCACCTTCTTCTCTTGTTGTCTCTTGTCCTTACATGACCAACATATGACCACCTTCTTCTCTTGTTGTCTCTTGTCATTACATGACCAACATATGACCACCTTCTTCTCTTGTTGTCTCTTGTCCTTACATGACCAACATATGACCACCTTCTTCTCTTGTTGTCTCTTGTCATTACATGACCAACATATGACCACCTTCTTCTCTTGTTGTCTCTTGTCATCACATGACCAACATATGACCACCTTCTTCTCTTGTTGTCTCTTCTCATCACATGGCCAACATATGACCACCTTCTTCTCTTGTTGTCTTTTCTCATCACATGACCAACAAATAACCACCTTCTTCTCTTGTTGTCTCTTGTCATTACACGGCCAACATACGACCACTTTCTTCTCTTGTTATCTCTTCTCATCAAATGTTCAAAATATGACCACCTTCTTCTCTTGTTATCTCTTCTCATTACTGGACCAACATATGACACCTTCTTCTCTTGTTATCTCTTCTCATCACTGGACCAACATATGCCCCCTTCTTCTCTTGTTACCTCTTCTCATCACTGGACCAACATATGAACACCTTCTTCTCTTGTTATCTCTTCTCATCACTACCAACATATGAACACCTTCTTCTCTTGTTATCTCTTCTCATCACTGGACCAACATATGAACACCTTCTTCTCTTGTTATCTCTTCTCATCACTGACCAACATATGCCCACCTACTTCTCTTGTTATCTCTTCTCATCACTGGACCAACATATGCCCACCTTCTTCTCTTGTTATCTCTTCTCATCACTGGACCAACATATGCCCACCTTCTTCTCTTGTTATCTCTTCTCATCACTGGACCAACATATGACCACCTTCTTCTCTTGTTATCTCTTCTCATTACTGGACCAACATATGAACACCTTCTTCTCTTGTTATCTCTTCTCATCACTACCAACATATGACAACTTTCTTCCCTTGATTACAGATGCTATTTTGGATGCTCTGTCAAATCTCTTATTTCCGCACTAGTCTTGAAATCATTCCATGGTATACAAAGTGTTTTCCTCAAACATTAGTTTTCAAAAGCTTCCATGAAGGCGAGGGCGCGCCTACCTGCTCTATAGCTGGAAGTTGTCAGCGACCCACAGCTGATGGCTTGCGCCAGGATCGGTGAACCAAAACCATCCAGACCCTGCTCCACCTCTTCGCGGTGCCTCTAGTAACAGACTAGCCTGTCTAGTCTGGCCAAGCGTGCAGGGATTGAAGAGGGAAGACAACCCGGTACTCAAAAATGTTGTGCTGAAGTCGGATATGTTGGGCCGAAAGGCGCAAATATAAAAGTTATACTGCAAACCACAACACAACGCAGACACGTCCACTGCGTCCTTGTAAGGGCGGATGATGAAGAGGAATATTCTAGTCTACTACGATACTCTAGAATACTTTAGCCATCGGGCGAACGCAACCAACCAACCACCACCCAAAAGCTTCCAGTTTATTTTCTATTTCTTTAGTTGTTTTCCAGCTTTTGCACCCATAAGTAGGGGTAGTAAAAGTAAAGTACCCCCATCACGCCAAGTGGCGTATAGGGAATATAGTGTTAGCGACCATAAATTTTACAGACCTTCAGCACATGATTTTTGGGGTAATGTGGTCGGTATTACGCCCATGCCTCTTTATTTTCCCAGAAAAAATCCTCCGGTACCCATTTAAGGCTGGGTGAATCCGGAAGCCGTCGGTTGGGATCGAACCCTGCCTCTTGTCCTTTGTAGTCCAGTTCACTAACCACTGAGCTATCGTGGCTCCATCATAAGTAAGGATGGATAACACATCTGATTTGAAAATCCTAATCCGAAGCTCTGACATAAATGAAGCATGTCCTGATTTGCCAGTCATATAGCATTAGCTAACACTGAGCTGTGTTTTTCATCCGGATCGTGTTTCGATATTCCGATTGCTTACGATGAATGATGATATCGTATGACGAAAGACAGTTCAGCTGCGTTCGCTTTTGGTGTCACTTGGTCTTATGTCTTTTTGCGTGTACTGTAGCTGCTATGATTGGGACTGTAGCTACCTTTCTTTGTTTGGGAGATGAGATGTTAATTCGGATGATTCCACTCACACGGGCGGTTGAGCAATTATGGATTTTAATTCGTTTGCAGTGATACCAGGGCCTTGAACTAACCATTCCGTAGCCGTTTCAAACGACGTTACCTTAGCAGAGCATATATGCTATCTGCATAGTTCTGCCTGAACAGCGACAGTTCTGGATACATGATCATGCCATATGACGCCTACTATTGCTCTTGTGCAGTGCTGTCAATGCGTTGAGTTTATGTTCTCGATGAGTATATATCGACATCTCCTGACTATCATATAAGCGTACTGGATACAAGGACAAAATCATCATCATCATCATCATCGGGTACCATCTACGCAACGAAGGTTGGCTACCATAGAGCGCCATTCCGCTCTGTCTTTTGCTTTGATGGTGCAGGTTGTCATAAGTTGATTTGTCCATCTTTTGATGTTACTCGTCCATGTTAGTCTTGGTCTGCCTCTGCCTAATTTACCTTGTATTTTCCCCTCCAAGATTACTTTTAGTAGGCTGTTGTGTCTTTTAACATGGCCCAAAAATCGCATTTGTCTTGTTTGAATTGTGTTTAGTAGTTGTCTTGTAATTTTTAATTGTTTTAAGACTTCATCATTTTTTTCTTTTCTTTTCATCTAATTCTACCTATTCTTCTATATATCCACATTTCAAAGGCTTAAATTCTCTGTTCTGTTTTCTTGTCTAATGTCTATGCTTCTGCACCATACAGGAATATTGAAAAGATATAACATTTTGCTATTCTTAGTTTTAGCCCAGGTGATATTTGTTTTGATGTTAGTATATTTTTCATGACATTAAAATTACTTTTTGCCATTCCGATTCATTTGTTTATTTCAGTTTTACATTTTCCATCACTGGTTATAGTATGTCCAAGGTAGTTGTAGTTCTGAACTGTCTCCAGGTCTATTCCTTCAATTTTGATATCCACTTGTAGGTTTTGAGTATTTTCTTTGTTTATGATTATTGTTTTATAGTCTTTTTGATATTCATATCTAGTCCATATGTTTTTGTTTGTCATGTTTATTTCATTAAGTAATTGTTGTAGATCTTTAGGATTTTCTGGAAGATTGTGGAAGGATATGATCGCCTACGCCAACCGGTATGGCACATGATGAATGAATGAATGAATACAGTGTCATCAGCATATCTTAGGTTATTGATTATCTTTCAATTAATATTTAGGCCTGGCATCTCTGTGATGATTTTTACAGATTTGCTCAGTGTATAGATTGAACAAGCTTGGTGATAGGATGCAGGACAAAATACCGCACAAGAATAAAATACCGTACAAGGACAAAATACCATACAAGAATAAAATACCGTACAATGACAAAATACCGCACAAGAATAAAATACCGCACAAGGACAAAATACCGCAGAAGAATAAAATACCGTACAAGGACAAAATACCGCACAAGAATAAAATACCGTACAAGGACAAAATACCGTACAAGGACAAAATACCGTATAATGACAACACGGTCCCGGGTTCGAATCCCGGTGGTGATTTTTTTTTTTTACTTTTTAATTTCTCTCTCTCTCTCTCTCTCTCTCTCTCTCTCTCTCTCTCTCTCTCTCTCTCTCTCTGCGATCAAGACTCAATCAGAGTAGGATTCCAGACATTCTCATGAAGTCAGCTGTCTGTTTAAGCGAATCGATTGCCCATATAGTTTTCTCTTCCAGGGAAGTGGGTGTGGACCACATTGCTCTTCTCAGGTCTGTGTACTGGGGGCAATCCTGTAGAACATGTTTTGTAGGCATATTGTCCAGTGTACAGTGTCATAGTCTGGTTGTACCTATTTTGAATTTGGTGAACATGTGATTTCTCATTCTATTGTGGCCAGTGCGTAGGCGAAGTATAATGACTTGATCCCTCCTTGATAGTTGGTGGTATCCGTCACTCTCGTTATGCTTTGGGTGTTCTCGTTTCCATTTTTCATGGTACTGACCTTTGAGGATGGATTTGGCTTCATCATAACTGAGCGGATGGTTCTCTTGTGGTAATCTCACTCCCTCTTTAGCTAATTTGTCTGCGCGTTCGTTCCCGTGTATATTACAGTGTGATGGTATCCACTGAATGACTACTCTCTGGAAGTTATTGCATAGTTGGTCCAGGTTTGTTCTCAAGTCATCTAGTTCATTGTTCTTGGGGCTTTTTAGAGCTGATAGTACTGACAGTGCATCAGTCAGAATCACCAATTTATTGTGCATGTTATTTTTGTGTTGAGTAGTCACTGGAGTCTGCAGAAATGTGGTTTTACAGAAGAATGTTGAGAGTGCCATGGGCAGCTAAGAAGAGTAATAAAGATGTTCTATGAGAGGTCAAAGCAAAAAGAGAGTTGTTATGTAACAACTGGAAAAATTGAGGGACGAAGAGATAGAGGGAAGCATAGAGAAAAAATACCTGACAGCTTAAGAGAATGGCTTGGCAGAAGGTCAACAACAGAAATTATAAATAGATGCCGAGATCGAAAGTTGTGGAGAGACACGATCACCTACGCCAGTAGGCCAGGTACTTGATGATGATGATGAGCCAGTGTTGCAGCATCTCTGAGGGCCTCAGTTTCTGCTTTAAAGTTGTTTGAGAATTGCCCAGTAGCTATTGACTTGGTGATCTCGTCCTGATTATTCAGCGTCAAGAACACACCTCCCCTCCATTTATGGTGGCATTTGTAGCAGAGCCATCTGTGTATATGTGGGACCAAGAGTCCTGTGGGTAGGTATCGTGTATGTGTTTTTCTGTTACGTGTTTTCTTTCTGTGTCTGATTGGGTGCCTTTTTCATTACTCCTGTTATATTTTCCTTAAGTTCTGGTAATTTATGTTTCCCATGAGGAGACATATCAGATGGTCCAAGGGTTTCTGTATTGCTTGGGAAAGTACTGGGTCTCCAGTAGTTAGTTAATTGGCAATTGCAGCGAAGTTGCTCCTCTTTAGTCGTACAGTTCCGGAACCAGTTATTCTTTGGTGCATGGGGTGGCTAAGGAGCCTTCTATAATACTTTTTAATTTGTGTTTTTTTTAATTTGTGGTTTATGGTGGCTATACCATCACTTGATATTGAGATTCGATATTGATGATTATTGATATCTAGTCCTCTGAGATATCAGACAGAGGGTTCGTTCTGTCTAGCCTGTCTGTGCGCACGATAAAGTAAAAGAGTCATTTGCACTTAAAATTAGAAAACAGGTCAAATATGTTCTCTTGGCCGTCTAACATTTGTTAGGAAATACAAATATACCCAACATCTCCATACAGGGACATCGCTGCCGACCACTTTCTCGATGTGAACCATATCTATACCCGTCCTTCTCTAGAAGACGCCGAAACTTGTTGGCTTCCCTCACAGTTGTCACCTGGCAACCGCGGGAGAGACTTCCGGGCGAGAGCAAGTCAACATGGCGGGCTACGACAAAGTGATTCTTCTCGGGACCGGGAGTTACGGCAAAGTTTGGCTTGTGGAGACACCGACTTTGGACAGAGGACAAATGGTTTTAAAAGAAATCAACTTGAAACTATGGGGGATAGAGAAATTGAGCAGGCTTTAACGGAAGTGGCTATATTAGCCAAATGCAGTCACGACCACATCATCGGCTACACAGAAGCTTTTGTCAACAGGAAGTCCACAAAGCTGTCCATTATTATGGACTACGCTTCTGGGGGTAAGTTTCTGTTCTCCTGGACTACGCTTCTGGGGGTAAGTTTATGTTCTCCTGGACAACGCTTCTGGGGGTAAGTTTCTGTTCTCCTGGACTACGCTTCTGGGGGTAAGTTTCTGTTCACCTGGACTACGCTTCTGGGGGTAAGTTTCTGTTCTCCTGGACTACGCTTCTGGGGGTATGTTTCTGTTCTATTGTTCTCACAGTTGGACTACGCTTCTGGGGGTAAGTTTCTGTTCTCCTGGACAACGCTTGGGGGTAAGTTTCTGTTCTCCTGGACTACGCTTGGGGTAAGTTTCTGTTCTCCTGGACAACGCTTGGGGGTAAGTTTCTGTTCTCCTGGACTACGCTTCTGGGGGTAAGTTTCTGTTCTTCTGGACAACGCTTGGGGGTAAGTTTCTGTTCTCCTGGATTACGTTTCTGGGGGTAAGTTTCTGTTCTCCTGGACTACGCTTCTGGGGGTAAGTTTTTGTTCTATTGTTCTCACAGTTGGACTACGCTTCTGGGGGTAAGTTTCTGTTCTACTGTTCTCCTGGACTACGCTTCTGGGGGAAAGTTTCTGTTCTCCTGGACTACGCTTCTGTGGGTAAGTTTCTGTTCTCTGGACTACGCTTCTGTGGGTAAGTTTCTGTTCTACTATTCTCCTGGACTACGCTTCTGGGGGTAAGTTTCGGTTCTCCTGGACTACGCTTCTGGGGGTAAGTTTCTGTTCTCCTGGACTACACTTCTGGGGGTAAGTTTCTGTTCTCCTGGACAACGCTTGGGGGTAAGTTTCTGTTCTCCTGGACAACGCTTGGGGGTAAGTTTCGGTTCTCCTGGACAACGCTTGGGGTAAGTTTCTGTTCTCCTGGACTACGCTGGGGGGTAAGTTTCTGTTCTCCTGGACTACACTTGGGGTAAGTTTCTGTTCTCCTGGACTACACTTGGGGGTAAGTTTCTGTTCTCCTGGACTACACTTCTGGGGGTAAGTTTCTGTTCTCCTGGACTACACTTGGGGGTAAGTTTCTGTTCTCCTGGACTACGCTTCTGGGGGTAAGTGTCTGTTCTCCTGGACTACACTTGGGGTAAGTTTCTGTTCTCCTGGACTACACTTGGGGGTAAGTTTCTGTTCTCCTGGACTACACTTGGGGTAAGTTTCTGTTCTCCTGGACTACACTTGGGGGTAAGTTTCTGTTCTCTTGGACTACGCTTCTGGGGGTAAGTTTCTGTTCTCCTGGACTATGCTTCTGGGGGTAAGTTCATGTTCTCCTGGACTACACTTGGGGTAAGTTTCTGTTCTCCTGGACTACACTTGGGGGTAAGTTTCTGTTCTCCTGGACTACACTTGGGGGTAAGTTTCTGTTCTCCTGGACTACGCTTCTGGGGGTACGTTTATGTTCTCCTGGACTACGCTTCTGGGGTACGTTTATGTTCTCCTGGACTACGCTTATGGGTGTAAGTTTCTGTTCTCCTGGACTACACTTGGGGGTAAGTTTCTGTTCTCCTGGACTACACTTGGGGTAAACTTCTCTTTCTGTTCTTCTGGACTACACTTCTGGGGGTAAGTTTCTGTTCTTCTGGACTACACTTCTGGAGGTAAGTTTCTGTTCTTCTGGACTACACTTCTGGGGGTAAATTCTGTTCTCACGGACTACACTTGGGGGTAAGTTTCTGTTCTTCTGGACTACACTTCTGGAGGTAAGTTTCTGTTCTTCTGGACTACACTTCTGGGGGTAATTTCTGTTCTCACGGACTACACTTGGGGGTAAGTTTCTGTTCTTCTGGACTACTCTTCTGGGGGTAAGTTTCTGTTCTTCTGGACTACTCTTCTGGGGGTACGCTTCTCTTTCTGTTCTCCTGGACTACACTTGGGGATAAGCGTTCTCTTTCTGGACTATGCTTCTGGGGGTAAGTTTCTGTTCTCCTGGACTACACTTCTGGGGGTAAGCTTCTCTGTCTGTTCTCCTGGATTACACTTCTGGAGGTAAGCTTCTCTGTCTGTTCTCCTGGACTACACTTGGGGGTAAGCTTCTATTTCTGTTCTCCTGGACTACAATTGGGGGTAAGTTTCTCTGTCTGTTCTCCTGGACTACACTTGGGGTAAGCTTCTATTTCTGTTCTCCTGGACTACACTTGGGGGTAAGCTTCTCTTTCTGGACTACGCTTCTGGGGGTAAGTTTCTGTTCTCCTGGACTACACTTCTGGGGGTAAGCTTCTCTGTCTGTTCTCCTGGACTATGCTTCTGGGATAAGTTTCTGTTCTCCTGGACTACACTTGGGGGGCAAGCTTCTCTGTCTGTTCTCCTGGACTACACTTGGGGGTAAACTTCTCTGTCTGTTCTCCTGGACTACACTTCTGGGGGTAAGCTTCTGTCTGTTCTCCTGGACTACACTTCTGGGGGTAGGCTTCTCTGTCTGTTCTCCTGGACTACACTTCTGGGGTAAGCTTCTCTGTCTGTTCTCTGGACTACACTTCTGGGGGTAAGCTTCTCTGTCTGTTCTCCTGGACTACACTTCTGGGGGTAAGTTTCTGTGTTCCCCTGGACTACACTTGGGGGTAAAGCTTCTCTGTCTGTTCTCCTGGACTACACTTTGGGGTAAGCTTCTCTGTTCTCCTGGACTACACTTCTGGGGGTAAGCTTCTCTGTCTGTTCTCCTGGACTACACTTCTAGGGGTAAGCTTCTCTGTCTGTTCTCCTGGACTACACTTCTGGGGGTAAGCTTCTCTGTCTGTTCTCCTGGACTACACTTCTGGGGGTAAGCTTCTCTGTCTGTTCTCCTGGACTACACTTCTGGGGGTAAGCTTCTCTGTCTGTCCTCCTGGACTACACTTCTGGGGGTAAGCTTCTCTGTCTGTTCTCCTGGACTACACTTCTGGGGGCAAGTTTCTCTGTCTGTTCTCCTGGACTACACTTCTGGGGGTAAGTTTCTCAGTCTGTTCTCTAATGGACTACACTTCTGGGGGTAAACTTCTCTGTCTGTTCTCCTCTAATGGACTACACTTCTGGGGGTAAACTTCTCTGTCTGTTCTCCTCTAATGGACTAAACTTCTGGTGGTAAGCTTCTCTGTCTGTTCTCCTCTAATGGACTATGATTCAGGGATAAGCTTTCTATACTATTTGGCTATGTGCTTTCGCTAACGTGTTGTGAGAAGTTAGTGGTAACCAGATTGTTATGTAATCAACAAGATGAGTTAGACTGAGTCAGTGAGTGAGTAGACAGAAGAATTGCAATTTCAAATTGTAATTAATTATTTAATTTGTTTATGTTATATAATTATATTAATTAAGTGTTGACGATCACATTTAATGGAGTGGCTTTGAAATGTTATCTATATACTCTTGAGTTATTGAGTTATTTGCGGGTCATCATCATTGCACTCCGAACATGTCCATAGGTGCTCAGATCCCCGCCTCAGCAATTCTCGCAGTGTCCAGCGACTGCCGACTCCAGTTCTATGTTGGTTGATAAGTCTTCTTATGCGGCCACTAAGTTTCTCATTTCTGGCTGTGCCCATCTTAACTCCCATTTCCATTATCCGAAGAAGTGACGTGGATCTGAGTTTGTTGAAGTCCTGTGCTCTTCCCACATCTCGAAGGGCATCAAGGACATCTTGATGATGTCTGCCCGATCCATTGGTTGCCTGTCCTCAACGACAGCACAGCTAGCCAACCTGTCTGCTCTTTCATTTCCCCGTACTCCCGCATGTCCAGAGACATAGACAAAAGTCACCTTACATATTTTGGATTTCTGCAACAACTCTACCCATTGCATGCGTATAGAGCCCGCCTCCATTTTTTTTTATCATGCTCATCGAATCACGCAGTATACATGCGTGGGTGTAGTCTTGTGACTCTAACCATTTGAATACCTTGGTCACTGCCATCACCTCCATTGTCATACTACTCGTGGTCATGACGTATGCACCACTGTCTTCTTTGACTATTCTGCCTGCCGAGCGTGCTGTAAATGCCCATGCACTTCTTTTGTGTCGTCTTACAGATCTGTCTCTATGATGACTGCATCTTTCTCATCGGTGCTATCGCAGATGAGACCGTTGACCTCAGCATTAACCACGACTGGGTTCTGTTCCCTACTTTTCCTGTCGAGTGTGACAATACACGAGAAAGTCCCCTTGAACGACGTAGGCACCGGTGTCCACTCCTCACCAATGCTGATATTGGTAAGCCCACAGACCTGTTTGATGACATCTTCTGCTCGGTCCACCCATGATTTGCCTCATTTTAGCCTGGCACCTTTCCCTGTGTTGAGCACGTGGTGCAATGGATGCTCTTTATCTGTACTAATCTTCAGGTATGCTCGTGCTCTCCAGATCTTGATTCTGTCATCCATGGTTGGAAAGTCAAGAAGATACCTCATTGCTACACAGGGAGTGTCCCTTGTATATCCTAAGATAATGCGCATGGCTTCATTTTGTATTTTCTCCAGCCTATCAATTTGAGTCATACCGACAGTAAGAATTGCCAGGGCATACTCGATTGGTGCGAGGACTAATCCCTGGAACAGAAGAGTAAGTAGCCTCTGCTCGATGTTGGCAGCTGCCATGACCTTCAAGGAGGCTAATCCTTTGCGAGATTTTGTTATCACATGGTCGATGTGATCCCAAAAATACAGGCTGTGATCAAACTTAACTCCGAGGTATGTCATCAACTTGTCCCTGGTCACCTCATCAGCTCCCATTCGTACTATCGGTGTGGTCATATTAACGATATGATTGTTAAGGGAGAACCATGAAACTGATGCTTTATTAGGATTAACCAAGGCACCTGAAACCCCACACCAGGAAGAAATGTGATCGAGTTCGTCTTGCATATATCCTCTATATACTCTATCAGTTGTAAATAATATAATAATAATTCATAGGAATACTATGTTTTGTACCAGCAATCATGTTTGTTTTGTACCAGCAATCATGTTTGTTTTGTACCGGCAATCATGTTTGTTTTGTATCAGCAATCATGTTTGTTTTGTACCAGCAATCATGTTTGTTTTGTACCAGCAATCATGTTTGTTTTGTACCAGCAATCATGTTTGTTTTGTACCAGCATCCCTGGATATGTTTCCAATGTTGTACTATCTATCTATTGACCTTTCGAGTTGGGGTCTGCCCATAGGGCATAGACCCAGATACTCTTTTTTTTAATTTTCTTTCTAGCAGTCTCAATCATTGCAAAAAACATTTATCAAATCTCAATCTTATTGAGGGAGCCGATTCCTGCTGCCTTTGCCTTTCTGATCAATGTTCTTTTCAGTGTCTCTCTGGGTCAGCCTCATTTCCTCCTACCTGTTGTTGCCCACATAAGGGTTGCTTTGTTATTCGGTTATCATTCTTATCATATGTCCAACATATGACCATCATCTTTTCTTGATTACTGATGATATTAATGGTTGATTGGCAATTTTTTAATTCCCTCATTTGTTTTGAATTCGTTCAATGCTGTACCAAGTGTTTTACTTAGACATTTTATGCTGCTATAGTAAAAATGCCTTTATTAATGAAACGTAGACCAGATATGTTGGACTCCTGCCTGCATTAGCACCATCTATATGACATATTTGCTTTACAGGCAGTTTGTTTCAGTTTTCTATGATGAGCCTCATTGTTTCAGTTTTCTATGATGAGCCTCATTGTTTCAGTTTTCTATGATGAGCCTCATTGTTTCAGTTTTCTATGATGAGCCTCATTGTTTCAGTTTTCTATGATGAGCCTCATTGTTTCAGTTTTCTATGATGAGCCTCATTGTTTCAGTTTTCTATGATGAGCCTCATTGTTTCAGTTTTCTATGATGAGCCTCATTGTTTCAGTTTTCTATGATGAGCCTCATTGTTTTAGTTTTCTATGATGAGCCTCATTGTTTCAGTTTTCTATGATGAGTCTCATTGTTTCAGTTTTCTATGATGAGCCTCAGTGTTATAGTTTTCTATGATGAACCTCATTGTTTCAGTTTTTTTCTGTGGTGAGCCTCATCACAGGCCAACCTTCCATTGATGTCACATTAGCCGATGCAGTTTTCTACTTATTTTCTAGGCTTCTACTTTTGTTTATTTGAAATCTTAGGGAAACAAATGTAGATGTTGTTTATGTCTAAATTGTACTTTTCTCATTCAAAAGTACCATGGCTACTTGCATGATGATCATGTCTCTCCACAACTTTGTCACTACAATAGTTATTGTTAACTTCCTACTATGCCATGATGCCTGACATCTTTGTTAACTTCCTACTATGCCATGATGCCTGACATCTTTGTTAACTTCCTACTATGCCATGATGCCTGGCATCTTTGTTAACTTCCTACTATGCCATGATGCCTGACATCTTTGTTAACTTCCTACTATGCCATGATGCCTGACATCTTTGCTAACTTCCTACTATGCCTGACATCTTTGCTAACTTCCTACTATGCCATGATGCCTGACTTCTTTGTTAACTTCCTACTATGCCATGATGCCTGACTTCTTTGTTAACTTCCTACTATGCCATGATGCCTGACATCTTTGCTAACTTCCTACTGTGCCATGATGCCTGACATCTTTGCTAACTTCCTACTATGCCATGATGCCTGACATCTTTGTTAACTTCCTACTATGCCATGATGCCTGACATCTTTGTTAACTTCCTACTATGCCTGACATCTTTGTTAACTTCCTACTGTGCCATGATGCCTGACATCTTTGCTAACTTCCTACTATGCCATGATGCCTGACATCTTTGTTAACTTCCTACTGTGCCAGGATGCCTGACATCTTTGCTAACTTCCTACTGTGCCATGATGCCTGACATCTTTGTTAACTTCCTACTATACCATGATGCCTGACATCTTTGTTAACTTCCTACTATGCCATGATGCCTGACATCTTTGTTAACTTCCTACTATGCCATGATGCCTGACATCTTTGCTAACTTCCTACTGTGTCATGATGCCTGACATCTTTGTTAACTTCCTACTATGCCATGATGCCTGACATCTTTATTCCTGTTTTCCTCACTTTCCTATTGACATGATTTGTGTGATACAGTATGTTCCAGCTCCACCTTCTCATAACAAAACCAAAAATGATAATTGTTTTCTGATGCTAGAAGTCAGTTTTTTAAATTTCTTTGCCCTCTTTTAGAATGTTTTTGTTATTCCTTCTAGCTGTCCATTGTATTCTTAACATTCTTTTTAAAAGCCTCATTTCTGTGGCCTCTAGTGGTTTTCTTGTCTGTTTACCATTTCCTAGTATTTGCTTCATGTCAAGACTGGCTCCACAAGAAATCATTTGGAATGTAGCCTCTGCTGGAGCCATTCTGTATCTCACCTCTGTTGTATATCTACCATCTGAGTTTAACATTGTTCCCAGGTATTTGAATTCACTGACCTGTTACTGTCTCATTTACTTTAATTGTACATTTTAAAAAAAGTATTATATATTTATTATGACCACAACATTTGCTTTCTTGCTATTGAAACTAGAGCCTGTATTTTTGCTGTCCATCACTAATATGTCAGTCATTTTCTGTAATCCTTGTTCAGTCTTAGCAATAAGGCTGTATCTGCATATCTCGGGTTGTGTATATTTACTATATCCTGCTTATTCTATTTTCCTTGATTTCATTTTTATCTTCATGATTCTGGTGTCAATCAACTGTGAAAAGTACTTTTCTAATTTCATTTCAGGAGATCTTCATAAACAAATTACTCAAAGGAAGGGTCTGTATTTTTCAAATGAGGTAATGACAAACATATATTATCTTATTAATTCACATGCTCAAAGCTACTAGATAAATGATGTAAACCACTCACATTGTTCCCTACAGACTGCACTATTCCTTGCTGTCTAACAATAATTCCTCTTTCCTCACAGACTCTTGTTCTCCACTCTCTACAGCCTAACAGTCATCCCTTTTTTTATACAGATGTTTGTTCTTTACTCTCTACATCCAGACAGTTATTCCTTTTTTATACAGATGTTTGTTCTCCACTCTCTACATCAAGACAGTTATTCCTTTTTTATACAAATGTTTGTTCTTCACTCTCTACATAAAGACAGTTATCCCTTTTTATACAGATGTTTGTTCTCTACTCTCTACATAAGGACAGTCATCCCTTTTTATACAGATGTTTGTTCTCTACTCTCTACATAAAGACAGTCATCCCTTTTTTATACAGATGTTTGTTCTCTACTCTCTACATAAAGACAGTCATCCCTTTTTATACAGATGTTTGTTCTCCACTCTCTACAGCCTGTCAGTCATCCTTTTTTATACAGATGTTTGTTCTCCACTCTCTACATCCTGACAGATATCCCTTTTTTATACAGATGTTTGTTCTCTACTCTCTACATAAAGACAGTCATCCCTTTTTTATACAGATGTTTGTTCTCTACTCTCTACATCCTGACAGTCATCCCTTTTTTATACAGATGTTTGTTCTCTACTCTCTGCATTCAGACAGATATCCCTTTTTTTATACAGATGTTTATTCTCTACTCTCTACATCCTGACAGTCATTCCTTTTTTATACAGATGTTTGTTCTCCACTTTCTACATCTTGACAGTCATTCCTTTTTTATACAGATGTTTGTTCTCTACTCTCTACAGCCATACAGGTATCCCTTTTTTATACAGATGTTTGTTCTCTACTCTCTACAGCCAGACAGTCATCCCTTTTTTTATACAGATGTTTGTTCTCCACTCTCTACAGCCAGACAGTCATCCCTTTTTTATACAGATGCTTGTTCTCTACTCTCTGCATCCAGACAGTCGTCCCTTTTTTATACAGATGTTTGTTCTCTTCTCTCTACATAAAGACAGTCATCCCTTTTTTATACAGATGTTTGTTCTCCACTCTCTACATCTTGACAGTCATTCTTTTTTTATACAGATGTTTGTTCTCTACTCTCTGCATCCAGACAGTCATCCATTTTTTATACAGATGTTTGTTCTCTTCTCTCTACATAAAGACAGTCATCCCTTTTTTATACAGATGTTTGTTCTCCACTCTCTACATCTTGACAGTCATTCCTTTTTTATACAGATGTTTGTTCTCTACTCTCTACAGCCAGACAGTCATCCCTTTTTTTATACAGATGTTTGTTCTCCATTCTCTACAGCCATACAGTCATCCCTTTTTTATACAGATGTTTGTTCTCTACTCTCTGCATCCAGACAGTCATCCCTTTTTTATACAGATGTTTGTTCTTCACTCTCTACATAAAGACAGTCATCCCTTTTTTATACAAATGTTTGTTCTCCACTCTCTACAGACTGACAGTCATTCTTTTTTTTATACAGATGTTTGTTCTCTACTCTCTACAGACTGACAGTCATCCCTTTTTTATACAAATGTTTGTTCTCCACTCTCTACAGACTGACAGTCATCCCTTTTTTATACAGATGTTTGTTCTCTACTCTCTGCATCCAGACAGTCATCCCTTTTTTATACAGATGTTTGTTCTTCACTCTCTACATAAAGACAGTCATCCCTTTTTTATACAAATGTTTGTTCTCCACTCTCTACAGCCTGACAGTCATCCCTTTTTTATACAGATGTTTGTTCTCCACTCTCTACAGACTGACAGTCATTCCTTTTTTTATACAGATGTTTGTTCTCCACTCTACAGCCAGACAGTCATCTCTTTTTTTATACAGATGTTTGTTCTCCATTCTCTACAGCCATACAGTCATCCCTTTTTTATACAGATGTTTGTTCTCCACTCTCTACAGCCAGACAGTCATCCCTTTTTTATACAGATGTTTGTTCTCCACTCTCTACAGCCAGACAGTCATCCCTTTTTTATACAGATGTTTGTTCTCCACTCTCTACATCCTGACAGTCATTCCTTTTTTATACAAATGTTTGTTCTCCACTCTCTACAGCCAGACAGTCATCCCTTTTTTATACAGATGTTTGTTCTCCACTCTCTACATCCTGACAGTCATCCCTTTTTTATACAGATGTTTGTTCTCCATTCTCTACATCCTGACAGTCATACCTTTTTTATACAAATGTTTGTTCTCCACTCTCTACAGCCTGACAGTCATCACTTTTGTATTCAAATGTTTGTTTTCTTCTCCCTGCTGTCCATAAATCACTCTTGTTCCCCACAGACTGTTCTCTGCTGGTTCTCCCAACTGCTTTCAGCTCTCAGCTATATCCACAATAGAGGAATTCTACACAGAGGTAGATTTTTGTAGTCAGCTTATTGTTGAATTGCTTTATCAGCTTATTGTTGAATTGCTTTATCAGCTTATTGTTGAATTGCTTTATCAGCTTATTGTTGAATTGCTTTATCAGCTTATTGTTGAATTGCTTTTCAGCTTATTATTGAATTGCTTGTCAGCTTATTATTGAATTGCTTGTCAGCTTATTGTTGAATTGCTTTATCAGCTTATTATTGAATTGCTTTATCAACTTATTGTTGAATTGCTTTATCAGCTTATTGTTGAATTGCTTGTCAGCTTATTGAATTGCTTGTCAGCTTATTGTTGAATTGCTTGTCAGCTTATTGTTGAATTGCTTGTCAGCTTATTATTGAATTGCTTGTCAGCTTATTGTTGAATTGCTTGTCAGCTTATTGTTGAATTGCTTGTCGGCTTATTGTTGAATTGCTTGTCGGCTTATTGTTGAATTGCTTGTCAGCTTATTGTTGAATTGCTTGTCAGCTTATTGTTGAATTGCTTGTCAGCTTATTGTTGAATTGCTTGTCAGCTTATTGTTGCATTTTTTGCCATCTTCCTTTTTTTAAATTACTTGTCATCTTATTGTAGATGACAATATTTTTTAATTTGTTGTTTATTCAGTCTTATGCGTTATCTCTATCTTAATGCTGAATTACTTGTCATCTTAATGCTGAATTGCTTGTCATCATAATGCTGAATTACTTGTCATCGCTGAATTACTTGTCATCTTAATGCTGAATTGCTTGTCATCATAATGCTGAATCACTTGTCATCTTAATGCTGAATTGCTTGTCATCTTAATGCTGAATTGCTTGTTATTTTAATGCTGAATTGCTTGTCATCTTAATGCTGAATTGCTTGTCATCTTAATGCTGTATTGCTTGTCATCATAATGCTGAATTGCTTGTCATCTTAATGCTGAATTGCTTGTCATAATAATGCTGAATTGCTTGTCATCTTAATGCTGAATTGCTTGTCATCTTAATACTGAATTACTTGTCATCATAATGCTGAATTGCTTGTCATCTTAATGCTGAATTGCTTGTCATCTTAATTCTGAGTTGCTTGTCATCTTAATGCTGAATTGCATCTCATCTTAATGTTGAGTTGCTTGTCATCTTAATTCTGAATTGCTTGTCATCTTAATGCTGAATTGCTTGTCATCTTAATGCTGAATCACTTGTCATCTTAATGCTGAATTGCTTGCATTTTCTTGTTCATTCAAAAATGTTACCCAGACCTCAGGATGGAGATAGGCAAGCAAATTTGGGGAGGCTAAACTCTGAGAATGAACTCTAATGTACAGACTTCTTGATGACTCACTAGGTTATGGATGTCCAACATCTGGGAGTCATAGACAAATGAATTATTGGTGGAATAATATTAGTGTCAAATCATAGACAAATAAATTATTGGTGGAATAATGTTAGTGTCAAGTCATAGACAATTAAATTATTGGTGGAATAATGTTAGTGTCAAGTCATAGACAATTAAATTATTGGTGGAATAATGTCAGTCTCACAGGCTTCCCGAACATCTACATGCTGTTCAAACATCGTAGGTTAGGCTGGCTTGGCCACATACGCTGTATGAAAGATATCCACATAGCAAAAGATATACTCTATGGATAACTAGCCAATGACAAAAGAACTAGGGGGCGCCAAAAACTTTTGTATTGTTTGATTTTGATTGATTTGTAGATGTGTGTAAATGTGACATGAAGACTCTAAATTTAAACCCTGCAAGGGGAAGAAATAGCTGCAGACCGCAATCTTTGGAAACACACTCTAAAGCTCCAACTCAAACAAGAAGCAGACAGACTCATAGAAAAAGAGAATATGCTGCAAAAGTAAAGAAAAAAAAAACATTTATAGGGTCGCTGCAAAATCCATAGTCAACTATGACTGATGGAGGCTACTTGTTCTAGTCAACTATGACTGAAGGAGGCTACTTGTTCTAGTCAACTATGACTGATGGAGGCTACTTGTTCTAGTCAACTATGACTGATAGAGGCTACTTGTTCTAGTCAACTATGACTGATGGAGGCTACTTGTTCTAGTCAACTATGACTGATAGAGGCTACTTGTTCTAGTCAACATTGATTGAAGGAGGCTACTTGTTCTAGTCAACTATGATTGAAGGAGACTACTTGTTCTAGTCAAATATGGCTGACAGAGACTATTTGTTCTAGTCAACTATGATTGAAGGAGACTACTTGTTCTAGTCAACTATGACTGACAGAGACTATTTGTTTTAGTCAAATATGACTGATGGAAGCTACTTGTTCTAGTCAACTATGACTGTTGGAGGCTACTTGTTCTAGTCAGTTATGACTGATGGAAGCTACTTGTTTTAGTCAACTATGACTGATGGAAGCTACTTGTTCTAGTCAACTATGATTGAAGGAGGCTACTTGTTCTAGTCAACTATGATTGAAGGAGACTACTTGTTCTAGTCAAATATGACTCACAGAGAGTATTTGTTCTAGTCAACTATGATTGAAGGAGTCTACTTGTTTTAGTCAAATATGACTGACAGAGACTATTTGTTTTAGTCAAATATGACTGATGGAAGCTACTTGTTCCTGTCAACTATGACTGATGGAGGCTACTTGTTCTAGTCAACTATGACTGATGGAGGCCACTTGTTCTAGTCAACTATGACTGATGGAAGCTACTTGTTCTAGTCAACTATGACTGATGGAGGCTTCTTGTTCTAGTCAACTATGACTGATGGAAGCTACTTGTTCTAGTCAACTATGACTGATAGAGGCTACTTGTTCTAGTCAACTATGACTGATAGAGGCTACTTGTTCTAGTCAACTATGACTGACAGAGGCTACTTGTTCTAGTCAACTATGACTGACAGAAACTACTTGTTCTAGTCAACTATGACTGATGGAGGCTACTACTACTAATGTCAGTCAGGAAAGACAATGGATTTATTGCCCTTGTGAAGACCCTCTTAGAGGCTGACTTCCATTCATTAATCATCTCTAGAATTGACAACTTTTCTGTGATCTTCTTTAGAATCGACAACCTTTCTATGATCATCTTTAGAATTGACAACCTTTCTGTGATCATCTTTAGAATTGACAACCTTTCTGTGATCATCTTCTGAATTGACAACCTTTCTGTGATCATCTTTAGAATTGACAATCCGTCTCAGGGTGACTTTCACACCAGCATTGATCTGATGTACAACATCCTCAGCACAATGAAACTGACAAGAGAAAGGATATCAAGCTCATAAATGGAAGATCATAGATGATGCAGGCCGAGGATATTGTTCAACAGATTTGTCCTTTCGAGGACATTGAACCAGGGGAAGAGTGTACACGAGTGCCAGCAGAGTGCTCTACATCCTTGTCGGTTTGCATCACTTTCAACAGATAATGCAGACAATAAAACCATGTGTTCGTGGCGGCAGAGGTGCAGGCCTTGATCTATGATAATTTACCTGAGGATGTGACAGTCATTGACACTGATGGGCCTGTTGTTTGGTACAGCTCTTTCACAGTCCTGGTGAGAGGAAGAACAGTAACGGAGGAAAGCCGTGCTGTAACTACCAGTGGTTTGACCATGGAGATCATGGCAGTAACTAAAGCAATTACCTGGATAGAGACATAATCTTTTACTCAAGTGAGCTTCCTGACTGAGTGGATAAACATGCTCAGGAAAATCAAAGGAGGCTGGGTACAAAGGCAGTAGTTGGAGTCATTAAAGAACTCAGGTCTGATTGAGATCTGTTTCACCCCTTCTTCTCACCCCAGAGTGTCCAGGAACGAGCTGACAGCCTGGCTGGAACAGCTGTCATGGATGGCAGATGAGCAATGGACTAGGCTGACATACTGAATGCCTTCTGAACTAAGCTATTTTTTTCCTACCTCTACTTAGTCTGTCTTCATAACATTTTTCCCAGCTAAATTAGTTCATATACAGCTCCCTCGTGTGAAGTTTGCAGACGTTCTTGCAGTATAGAAAGAGCCTTATTTTTTTTGTTGGAGTCTGTCTCCCCATATAGGATGTCTTTGGAGAACATCCATCCAGCATTAGATAGAACAAGGCAACCATGATGACATTTGTGGAAGAATAATTCATCAGTTGTACACATGGAGATAAAAGAAGGGAAAGTGATGATGTCAGTTGTACACATGGAGATAAAAGAAGGGAAAGTGATGATGTCAGTTGTACACATGGAGAGAAAAGAAGGGAAAGTGATGATGTCAGTTGTACACATGGAGAGAAAAGAAGGGAAAGTGATGATGTCAGTTGTACACATGGAGATAAAAGAAGGGAAAGTGATGATGTCAGTTGTACACATGGAGAGAAAAGAAGGGAAAGTGATGATGTCAGTTGTACACATGGAGATAAAAGAAGGAAAAGTGATGATGTCAGTTGTACACATGGAGAGAAAAGAAGGGAAAGTGATGATGTCAGTTGTACACATGGAGATAAAAGAAGGGAAAGTGATGATGTCAGTTGTACACATGGAGATAAAAGAAGGGAAAGTGATGATGTCAGTTGTACACATGGAGAGAAAAGAAGGGAAAGTGATGATGTCAGTTGTACACATGGAGAGAAAAGAAGGGAAAGTGATGATGTCAGTTGTACACATAGAGAGAAAAGTGATGATGTCAGTTGTACACATGGAGAGAAAAGAAGGGAAAGTGATGATGTCAGTTGTACACATGGAGAGAAAAGAAGGGAAAGTGATGATGTCAGTTGTACACATGGAGAGAAAAGAAGGGAAAGTGATGATGTCAGTTGTACACATGGAGAGAAAAGAAGGGAAAGTGATGATGTCAGTTGTACACATGGAGAGAAAAGAAGGGAAAGTGATGATGTCAGTTGTACACATGGAGAGAAAGAAGGGAAAGTGATTCATGAAAGTTTCTGGTGTTGATCTGATGACCACTGCTCTTCTGTTGTTGTTGACCATGACTCAGATAGTTACAGAGCAAGTACAGCTCTGGTGCTGTATCTAGGCCAAATTAGAAAGGTTTCAGAATTAAACCTGCAGGTCTAAGACAGATATTATCCAAGACTGGTTATGGGAACATCCATTCTAAGCTATTGACATGTTGTGGCTTACAAACAGTATTGACTGTAGATGAAATATCAAGACAAGAGTTGCTGTTTTATTCTTGCTATTCATATCTGTGTAAGAGTTGCTGTTTTATTCTTGCTATTCATATCTGTGTAAGAGTTGCTGTTTTATTCTTGATATTCATATCTATGTAAGAGTTGCTGTTTTATTCTTGCTATTCATATCTATGTAAGAGTTGCTGTTTTATTCTTGCTATTCATATCTATGTAAGAGTTGCTCTTTTATTCTTGCTATTCATATCTGTGTAAGAGTTACTCTTTTATTCTTGCTATTCATATCTATGTAAGAGTTGCTCTTTTATTCTTGCTATTCATATCTGTGCAGATATTAAACCACAAAATCTCTTTCTCAATGAAAGACGTGTCCTTAAACTTGGTGACTTTGGAATTTCACGAATTTTGCATGGGGAAACAGATGTAGCTCTTACTTTTGTTGGGACTCCTTATTATCTCAGTCCAGAGATATGCAATCAGCAACCGTATCCTTTGAATATTGTGTCAGTGTGTTCCTAGTGCCATCATCAATGTCATCAACCAGAAGTCAAACTAAGACAGGATTTTTTTCTTACAATAAGGAATAGTTTACACATGTAATGTTTGTTCAGAAATTACCAGATCTTAATTTTCTTTTTTAATATAAATTTGTTGACAATCTCCTGCATTGTCCTTGTGACTGTACCTGTAGCTCTTACGTGTCTTGTTGCATTAGTTTGAGTATCTTCAATAGGTTGGTGAGGAGTGTGTTGTAGCAGCTCTTATTGTATTAGTTTGGGTCTCTTCAATGGGATGCATGAATGGTGTTGTAGCAGCTCTTATTGTATTAGTTTGGGTCTTTTCAATGGGAGGCATGAATGGTGTTGTAGCAGCTCTTATTGGTTTGGGTATCTTCAATGGGGGTGCGGGGGTGTGGATGGTGTTGTAGCAGCTCTTATTGGTTTGGGTGTCTTCAATATGGGGGGGGGGTGTTGTAGCAGCTCTTATTTGTTTGGGTCTCTTCAATGGGGGAGTGTGGATGGTGTTGTAGCAGCTCTTATTGGTTTGGGTCTCTTCAATGGGAGAGTGTGGATGGTGTTGTAGCAGCTCTTATTGGTTTGGGTCTCTTCAATGGGAGAGTGTGGATGGTGTTGTAGCAGCTCTTATTGGTTTGGGATGGGACCAGGAGAGTGTGGATAGTGTTGGAACAGAGAAATGTTTCACCATCATTGTACAGAATCCGGTGCATAAATTCTCACTGTATGTCTACATACAGCTCCATGGAAACATCGTTTTGTACAATTCAGCGTTCAAACTCTGTCCTTGGAACATTCTCAGGATAAACCAGCCCATCAAGAACACAATCAGCATGGACTACAACTGTTGTTCTTTCTTCAGTTGGGATGATGATACTGTTTACCATTTTGAGAATAGTTGCCTTGTTATTTCTGTCCTCTCAGCTTTCATCTCTAAAAGTTGTTGAGGATCTGAAGTTGAGATCATCTTTGTCTCAATCACAAAGTTCTATCCAAGCTGACAAGTGATTTCCCTTCTTTTTTGTTGTCAGGAGGCGGGTCATAAGTTTCAGCAACATCTCATTTTTTCAGTTAGGATTTGGAGACATCTACTGATTCAAACATCTGCAGCAATGTTCCTGACAGTCAGGTCAGTGCATATGATTCTATGGGTCATCTGTGTGGGAGCTGGATGATGTTCCTTGGATGGGGTCATCTCTACAGGTTAAATGGCAGTACTACTCCAATATTGTAGCCCCCAAAACTGCAACATCCCATCAGTTTCAGAACCATTATTGTCAAGTTAGAAGTATAACACACATTGCTACATATAAAAGTTCAATTAAAAATTGTAGGTGGACATTCTGTGATAGGTTTTCACACAGGTGGACATTCAGTTATAGGCTTCCACACAGGTGAACATTCAGTTATAGGCTTCCGCACAGGTGAACATTCAGTTATAGGCTTCCACACAGGTGAACATTCAGTTATAGGCTTCCACACAGGTGAACAGTTATAAGCTTCCACACAGGTGAACATTCAGTTATAGGCTGCCACACAGGTGAACATTCAGTTATAGGCTGCCACACAGGTGAACATTCAGTTATAGGCTTCCACACAGATGAACAGTTATAGGCTGCGCACAGGTGAACAGTTATAGACTGCGTACAGGTGAACAGTTATAGGCTGCCACACAGGTGGACATTCAGTTATAGGCTTCCACACAGGTGAACAGTTATAGGCTGCCACACAGGTGGAAATTCAGTTATAGGCTTCCACATACTGGGAAACATTGATTTCATGTACATTAAGTTATTGTATACACTTTTTTTATGCCACTTCACTACAAATTAATGTTTCCTGTTAAGAAAAATTAGTTGTAGAATTTTGTTAACAGCCTGGTATTTGTAAAAGTGGCATGTCTAGAACTTGCACCTGCAGTCAAAACTAATTTGTTGCCATGACAACTAGGGAAGGGTAACTGTCATCTGGTTTGCTGGTGTATTAGTACCCAGTTTTTATCAAGACAGTTATATGATTATAGCTTTGTTTAATTGTTGCCAGTTTGACTCATTAAAACTGTTAGACATCCTTGACACAAGTGATCTAGATATAGTTTCAAAAGTGACATGTGGTCGGCTGGTTGTGTCCTGTATGAGCTGTGCTGTCTCCGTGTTCCCTTCACTGCTGTCAACCTCCCAAGTCTTATTGCTCAGATTCAGACAGGGCTGTACAGCCCGCTACCAAGGTAAGATGGCAGAACTCTTCAGCACATGAACAGCAGCTAGATAAAAGCTCTAACACCACTAGTTTTGTGACAAACAACATATTGTTAGATTATATAGACCTCCTTTACAAATCTAGATATAAGTGAAGTAGACCTCCTTTATAATTCTAGATATAAGTGAAGTAGACCTCCTTTACAAATCTAGATATAAGTGAAGTAGACCTCCTTTACAAATCTAGATATAAGTGAAGTAGACCTCCTTTACAAATCTAGATATAAGTGAAGTACACCTCCTTTATAATTCTAGATATAAGTGAAGTAGACCTCCTTTATAATTCTAGATATAAGTGAAGTAGACCTCCTTTATAATTCTAGATATAAGTGAAGTAGACCTCCTTTACAAATCTAGATATAAATGAAGTAGACCTCCTTTACAAATCTAGATAATAAGTGAAGTAGACCTCCTTTATAATTCTAGATATAAGTGAAGTAGACCTCCTTTATAATTCTAGATATAAGTGAAGTAGACCTCCTTTATAATTCTAGATATAAGTGAAGTAGACCTCCTTTATAATTCTAGATATAAGTGAAGTAGACCTCCTTTACAATTGTAGATAAAAGTGAAGTAGACCTCCTTTGCAGTTCTAGATAAAAGTGAAGTAGATCTCCTTTACAATTCTAGATAAAAGTGAAGTAGATCTCCTTTATAATTCTAGATAAAAGTGAAGTAGACCTCCTTTATAATTCTAGATATAAGTGAAGTAGACCTCCTTTACAATTCTAGATAAAAGTGAAGTAGACCTCCTTTACAATTCTAGATAAAAGTGAAGTAGATCTCCTTTATAATTCTAGATAAAAGTGAAGTAGACCTCCTTTATAATTCTAGATAAAAGTGAAGTAGACCTCCTTTATAATTCTAGATAAAAGTGAAGTAGACCTCCTTTGCAGTTCTAGATAAAAGTGAAGTAGATCTCCTTTATAATTCTAGATAAAAGTGAAGTAGACCTCCTTTATAATTCTAGATAAAAGTGAAGTAGACCTCCTTTGCAGTTCTAGATAAAAGTGAAGTAGATCTCCTTTATAATTCTAGATAAAAGTGAAGATCTCCTTTATAATTCTAGATAAAAGTGAAGTAGATCTCCTTTATAATTCTAGATAAAAGTGAAGTAGACCTCCTTTATAATTCTAGATAAAAGTGAAGTAGACCTCCTTTATAATTCTAGATAAAAGTGAAGTAGATCTCCTTTATAATTCTAGATAAAAGTGAAGTAGACCTCCTTTATAATTCTAGATAAAAGTGAAGTAGATCTCCTTTATAATTCTAGATAAAAGTGAAGTAGATCTCCTTTATAATTCTAGATAAAAGTGAAGTAGATCTCCTTTATAATTCTAAATAAAAGTGAAGTAGATCTCCTTTATAATTCTAGATAAAAGTGAAGTAGACCTCCTTTATAATTCTAGATAAAAGTGAAGTAGACCTCCTTTATAATTCTAGATAAAAGTGAAGTAGACCTCCTTTACAGTTCTAGATATAAGTGAAGTAGACCTCCTTTACAATTCTAGATAAAAGTGAAGTAGACCTCCTTTGCAGTTCTAGATAAAAGTGAAGTAGACCTCCTTTGCAGTTCTAGATAAAAGTGAAGTAGATCTCCTTTATAATTCTAGATAAAAGTGAAGTAGACCTCCTTTATAATTCTAGATAAAAGTGAAGTAGACCTCCTTTATAATTCTAGATAAAAGTGAAGTAGATCTCCTTTATAATTCTAGATAAAAGTGAAGTAGATCTCCTTTATAATTCTAGATAAAAGTGAAGTAGACCTCTTTTATAATTCTAGATAAAAGTGAAGTAGACCTCCTTTATAATTCTAGATATAAGTGAAGTAGACCTCCTTTACAGTTCTAGATATAAGTGAAGTAGACCTCCTTTACAATTGTAGATAAAAGTGAAGTAGACCTCCTTTGCAGTTCTAGATAAAAGTGAAGTAGATCTCCTTTATAATTCTAGATAAAAGTGAAGTAGATCTCCTTTATAATTCTAGATAAAAGTGAAGTAGACCTCCTTTATAATTCTAGATAAAAGTGAAGTAGACCTCCTTTATAATTCTAGATAAAAGTGAAGTAGATCTCCTTTATAATTCTAGATAAAAGTGAAGTAGACCTCTTTTATAATTCTAGATAAAGTGAAGTAGACCTCCTTTATAATTCTAGATATAAGTGAAGTAGACCTCCTTTACAGTTCTAGATATAAGTGAAGTAGACCTCCTTTACAATTGTAGATAAAAGTGAAGTAGACCTCCTTTGCAGTTCTAGATAAAAGTGAAGTAGATCTCCTTTATAATTCTAGATAAAAGTGAAGTAGATCTCCTTTATAATTCTAGATATAAGTGAAGTACACCTCCTTTATAATTCTAGATATAAGTGAAGTAGACCTCCTTTATAATTCTAGATATAAGTGAAGTAGACCTCCTTTATAATTCTAGATATAAGTGAAGTAGACCTCCTTTACAAATCTAGATATAAGTGAAGTAGACCTCCTTTACAAATCTAGATATAAGTGAAGTAGACCTCCTTTACAAATCTAGATATAAGTGAAGTACACCTCCTTTATAATTCTAGATATAAGTGAAGTAGACCTCCTTTATAATTCTAGATATAAGTGAAGTAGACCTCCTTTATAATTCTAGATAAAAGTGAAGTAGACCTCCTTTGCAGTTCTAGATAAAAGTGAAGTAGATCTCCTTTATAATTCTAGATAAAAGTGAAGATCTCCTTTATAATTCTAGATAAAAGTGAAGTAGATCTCCTTTATAATTCTAGATAAAAGTGAAGTAGACCTCCTTTATAATTCTAGATAAAAGTGAAGTAGACCTCCTTTATAATTCTAGATAAAAGTGAAGTAGATCTCCTTTATAATTCTAGATAAAAGTGAAGTAGACCTCCTTTATAATTCTAGATAAAAGTGAAGTAGATCTCCTTTATAATTCTAGATAAAAGTGAAGTAGATCTCCTTTATAATTCTAGATAAAAGTGAAGTAGATCTCCTTTATAATTCTAAATAAAAGTGAAGTAGATCTCCTTTATAATTCTAGATAAAAGTGAAGTAGACCTCCTTTATAATTCTAGATAAAAGTGAAGTAGACCTCCTTTATAATTCTAGATAAAAGTGAAGTAGACCTCCTTTACAGTTCTAGATATAAGTGAAGTAGACCTCCTTTACAATTCTAGATAAAAGTGAAGTAGACCTCCTTTGCAGTTCTAGATAAAAGTGAAGTAGACCTCCTTTGCAGTTCTAGATAAAAGTGAAGTAGATCTCCTTTATAATTCTAGATAAAAGTGAAGTAGACCTCCTTTATAATTCTAGATAAAAGTGAAGTAGACCTCCTTTATAATTCTAGATAAAAGTGAAGTAGATCTCCTTTATAATTCTAGATAAAAGTGAAGTAGATCTCCTTTATAATTCTAGATAAAAGTGAAGTAGACCTCTTTTATAATTCTAGATAAAAGTGAAGTAGACCTCCTTTATAATTCTAGATATAAGTGAAGTAGACCTCCTTTACAGTTCTAGAT
Source organism: Megaustenia siamemsis (assembly GCA_032433765.1). NCBI lineage: Eukaryota > Metazoa > Mollusca > Gastropoda > Stylommatophora > Ariophantidae > Megaustenia > Megaustenia siamemsis. The sequence goes on from JAVIAB010000108.1 coordinate 65,973,723, forward strand.
ATAAGTGAAGTAGACCTCCTTTACAATTGTAGATAAAAGTGAAGTAGACCTGCTTTGCAGTTCTAGATAAAAGTGAAGTAGATCTCCTTTATAATTCTAGATAAAAGTGAAGTAGATCTCCTTTATAATTCTAGATAAAAGTGAAGTAGACCTCCTTTATAATTCTAGATAAAAGTGAAGTAGACCTCCTTTATAATTCTAGATAAAAGTGAAGTAGATCTCCTTTATAATTCTAGATAAAAGTGAAGTAGACCTCCTTTACAATTCTAGATAAAAGTGAAGTGACACAATCAGGTCTAATCAATGGTGGCTGCAGAAAAGCTGTGGATACAGGCAATAACACGGAGAGAATATATTCTCTATCATCATCAAGTACCGGGCCTGCTGGCGTAGGTGATCATGTCTCTCCACAACTTTCGATCTCGGCAGCTATTTATCATTTCTGTTGTTGACCTTCTGCCAAGCCATTCTCTTAAGCTGTCTGTTATTTTTTCTTTTTGCTTCCCTCTATCTCTTCGTCCCTCAATTTTTCCAGTTGTTACAATATATTCCAGTTGTTCTCTTCTCATTACATGGCCAAAAAATGATGATTGTTTCTTCCTAATATTGGAAATTAGCTCTCTTTTTGCTTTGACCTCTCTCAGAACATCTTCATTACTCTTCATAGCTGTCCATGGTACTCTCAACATTCTTCTGTAAAACCACATTTCTACAGACTCCAGTGATTTTCTTGTCTGTTGTCCTATTGTCCATGATTCGCATCCATATGTTAAGACTGGCTCTACATAACATTTAAGAACTCTTTTTCTTGTTTCTATTGTCAAAAATGGATTGGATAGTATCTTCTTCATTTTTTGGAAAGCTGCTTTTGCCTGAGCCATTCTGCATCTCACCTCTTTTGTACATCTTCCGTCTGAGGTTAACAAAGTTCCCAAATACTTAAATTTGTTTACCTGTTTTAATATTGTTCCACTTGTCTTTATTTTGCACTGAGGTGATGTCTTTTTCTTTGTTGTTACCATTACCTCTGTCTTTTTGCTATTAAGGCTGAGTCCTTTATTTTTTCTTTCTTTCACTATAATGTCCAACATTTCTTGTAGCTCATTTTTCACTCTTAGCGATTAAGACTGTATCATCAGCAATTCTCTATATAATCATCTACTTCTCTCACTTCTACCTAGAGCCTATGAGAAAACATCTACTTCTATCATTTCTACCTAGCGCCTATGAGAAAACATCTATTTCTGTCACTTGTACCTAGGGATTATGAGAAAACATCTATTTCTGTCACTTCTACCTAGGGCCTATGAGAAAACATCTGTTTCTGTCACTTCTACCTAGGGCCTATGAGAAAACATCTATTTCTGTCACTTCTACCTAGCGCCTATGAGAAAACATCTATTTCTGTCACTTCTACCTAGGGCCTATGAGAAAACACCTTGTTTTGTTGCTTCTACCTAGGGCCTATGAGAAAACACCTTGTTTTGTTGCTTCTACCTAGGGCCTATGAGAAAACACCTTGTTTTGTTGCTTCTACCTAGGGCCTATGAGAAAACATCTATTTCTGTCACTTCTACCTAGGGCCTATGAGAAAACATCTATTTCTGTCACTTCTACCTAGGGCCTATGAGAAAACATCTATTTCTGTCACTTCTACCTAGGGCCTATGAGAAAACACCTTGTTTTGTTGCTTCTACCTAGGGCCTATGAGAAAACACCTTGTTTTGTTGCTTCTACCTAGGGCCTATGAGAAAACATCTATTTCTGTCACTTCTACCTAGGGCCTATGAGAAAACATCTATTTCTGTCACTTCTACCTAGAGCCTATGAGAAAACACCTTGTTTTGTTGCTTCTACCTAGGGCCTATGAGAAAACACCTTGTTTTGTTGCTTCTACCTAGGGCCTATGAGAAAACACCTTGTTTTGTTGCTTCTACCTAGGGCCTATGAGAAAACATCTATTTCTGTCACTTCTACCTAGGGCCTATGAGAAAACATCTATTTCTGTCACTTCTACCTAGGGCCTATGAGAAAACATCTATTTCTGTCACTTCTACCTAGGGCCTATGAGAAAACACCTTGTTTTGTTGCTTCTACCTAGGGCCTATGAGAAAACACCTTGTTTTGTTGCTTCTACCTAGGGCCTATGAGAAAACATCTATTTCTGTCACTTCTACCTAGAGCCTATGAGAAAACATCTATTTCTGTCACTTCTGCCTAGAGCCTATGAGAAAACACCTTGTTTTGTTGCTTCTACCTAGGGCCTATGAGAAAACACCTTGTTTTGTTGCTTCTACCTAGGGCCTATGAGAAAACACCTTGTTTTGTTGCTTCTACCTAGAGCCTATGAGAAAACACCTTGTTTTGTTGCTTCTGCCTAGGGCCTATGAGAAAACACCTTGTTTTGTTGCTTCTACCTAGGGCCTATGAGAAAACACCTTGTTTTGTTGCTTCTACCTAGGGCCTATGAGAAAACATCTATTTCTGTCACTTCTACCTAGAGCCTATGAGAAAACACCTTGTTTTCTTGCTTCTACCTAGGGCCTATGAGAAATCTATTTCTGTCACTTCTACCTAGGGCCTATGAGAAAACACCTTGTTTTCTTGCTTCTAACCTAGGGCCTAACAAATGGCAATGCATAAAAAAAAGCATACAAGAAACTTGCGACATCTTACCCAAAAAGAGAAATAACAAAAAAAAACAAAAATGGATATCTGACATCATCTTAGGAAAAATGGAAGAAAGAAAAGCTAAGAACACTACCCAATGCAACAAAATTGATAATGAAATACACAAAATGTGCAAATAGGCTAAAGAAGACTTCAGCCAAAGATGTCTAGAAATAAAAACTGTGGAAAATAAACAAGATTTAAGAGGAATGCACACATAAATAAAGAGAAATAACTATTAAAAGTAAAAAAAAGCCACAGAAAGCGGATGCATTGCAGACAAAAAAAGAAAAATGCTAACAGATAACAAAGATATAATCAATAGATGGCAGGAGTATATAACATAATTATTTTATAACGAAAGAAACCAATTATAAAATGTATGTCAGGCTATAAAATCTTAAAATTGAATTAAATTTTTCAAATAAAATTGAATTTTATTTTCTTAAAATTGAAAATAGCTTATTGAAAAAGCTATACAATGAAAACATTTTAGATGATAGTATTTCAGACTTGAGTATTTTCAATTATAGACTTGAGTATTTTAGAAGATGGACGAGTGTTTTATATGGTAGACTTGAGTATTTTATATGGTAGACGAGTATTTTATATGGTATACTTGAGTATTTTATATGTTAGACTTGAGTATTTTATATGATAGACTTGAGTATTTTAGATGGTAGACTTGAGTATTTTATATGGTAGACTTGAGTATTTTAGATGGTAGACTTGAGTATTTTATATGGTAGACTTGAGTATTTTAGATGGTAGACTTGAGTATTTTAGATGTTAGACTTGAATATTTTATATGGTAGACTTGAGTATTTTAGATCTTAGACTTGAGTATTTTAGATGGTAGACTTGAGTATTTTAGATGTTAGACTTGAATATTTTACTCGTATATGGTAGACTTGAGTATTTTAGATTGTAGACTTGAGTATTTTAGATGGTAGACTTGAGTATTTTAGATGTTAGACTTGAGTATTTTAGATGTTAGACGAGTATTTTATATGTTAGACTTAAGTATTTTAGATGTTAGACTTGAGTATTTTATATGTTAGACTTGAGTATTTTATATGTTAGACTTGAGTATTTTATATGTTAGACTTGAGTATTTTATATGTTAGACTTGAGTATTTTATATGATAGAAACATGAAAAAGAGTTCTTAAATGTTATGTAGAGCCAGTCTTAACATATGGATGTGAATCAAGTACAATAGGACAACAGAAATGAAAATCACTGGAGTCTGTAGAAATATGGTTTTATAGAAGAATGTTGAGAATACCATGGACAGCTGAGAAGAGTAATGAAAACGTTCTGCAAGAGGCCAAAGCAAAAAGAGAGCCAATTTCCGATATTAGGAAGAAACAATCATCATTTTTTGGCTATGTAATGAGAAAAGAACCGCTGGAATATATTGTATCAAATGGGAAAATTGAGGGACGAAGTGATAGAGGGAAGCAAAGGGAAAAGATACCAGACAGCTTAAGAGAATGGCTTGGCAGAAGGTCAACAACAGAAAAGATAGATAACTGTTGAGATCGAAAGTTGTTGAGAGATATGATCACTCTATTATGTTGCACATTTTGTGAAAGGGATTTCTGTGCTACCTTGATTGACCAATAGAAACATCAAATCAAGAGATATTCAACATTGATTCGACAACAATAATGAACTACCTGTAAATGTCCTTACTTTTTCATGTTTCTATTGTCAAAAATGGATTACATAGTATCTTCCTCATTTTTTTAAAGCTGCTTTTGCCTGAACCATTCTACATCTCACCTCTCTTGTACATTTTCCGTCTGAGGTTAACAAGGTTCCCAAATATTTAATTCATTTACCTGTATTAATATTGTTCCACTTGTCTTTATTTTGCACTGAGGTGATGTCTCTTTCTTTGTTGTTACCATTACTTTGAAGGCTATGCACAACAAGTGTTTCTTGTTGCAGTTTCCTCATATTCCAAGTCTGGCTTGTTGCAGGAGCTACTGAGTTAAGTGCTCTTTGCACACCGTGAGCTGTGTTTCTCATCCGTTTTGATCATGTTTCGATATTCCAATTGCTTTCGATGAATGATGATATTGTATGACAGGGAAAAGTTGGCTGTGTTCACTTTCTGCACGGTTTCGCCTTATGTCTTTTGGTGTGTGCTGAGACTGCTATGATGGGGACTACAGTTACCTTTCTTTGTTTGGGAGATAAGATTCGGATGATTACGCTGGCACGGAGGGTTGAGCAATTATGGATTTTAATTCATTTGCAGTGATACCAGTGTCTTCCATAACCAAATAACCAAATTTTATATGATAGACTTGAGTATTTTATATGTTAGACGAGTATTTTATATGATAGACTTGAGTATTTTAGATGTTAGATGAGTATTTTATATGGTAGACTTGAGTATTTTAGATGTTAGACGAGTATTTTATATGATAGACTTGAGTATTTTATATGGTATGCTTGAGTATTTTATATGGTAGACTTGAGTATTTTAGATGTTAGATGAGTATTTTATATGATAGACTTGCGTGTTTTATATGGTATGCTTGAGTATTTTATATGGTAGACTTGAGTATTTTAGATGATAGACTTGAATATTATAGATATTAGACGAGTATTTTAGATGTTAGACTTGAGTATTTTAGATGTTAGACTTGAGTATTTTAGATGATAGACTTGAATATTATAGATATTAGACAAGTATTTTAGATGTTAGACTTAAGTATTTTAGATGTTAGACTTGAGTATTTTAGATGTTAAACTTGGGTATTTTATATTATAGACTTGAGTATTTTAGATGTTAAACCTGAGTATTTTAGATGTTAGATTTGAGTATTTTAGATGTTAGACTTGAGTATTTTATATGGTATACTTGAGTATTTTATATGATAGACTTGAGTATTTTAGATGTTAGATTTCAGTATTTTATATGGTAGACTTGAGTATTTTAGATGTTAGACTTGAATATTTTATATGGTAGACTTGAGTATTTTAGATGTTAGATTTCAGTGTTTTATATGGTAGACTTGAGTATTTTAGGTGTTAGACTTGAATATTTTATATGATAGACTTGAGGATTTTAGATGTTAGATTTCAGTATTTTATATGGTAGACTTGAGTATTTTAGATGTTAGACTTGAATATTTTATATGATAGACTTGAGTATTTTAGATGTTAGATTTCAGTATTTTATATGGTAGACTTGAGTATTTTATATTATGGACTTGAGTATTTTATATGGTATACTTGAGTATTTTATATGATAGACTTGAGTATTTTATATGGTATACTTGAGTATTTTATATTATAGACTTGAGTATTTTATATGGTATACTTGAGTATTTTATATTATAGACTTGAGTATTTTATATGGTATACTTGAATATTTTATATGATAGACTTGAATATTTTATATGGTAGACTTGAGTATTTTATATGATAGACTTGAGTATTTTATATGATAGACTTGAGTATTTTATATTATAGACTTGAGTATTTTATATGGTATACTTGAGTATTTTATATGATAGACTTGAGTATTTTATGTTATAGACTTGAGTATTTTATATGGTATACTTGAGTATTTTATATGGTAGACTTGAGTATTTTAGATGTTAGACTTGAGTATTTTATATTATAGACTTGAGTATTTTATATGGTATACTTGAGTATTTTATATGATAGACTTGAGTATTTTATATGGTAGACTTGAGTATTTTATATTATAGACTTGAGTATTTTATATGGTAGACTTGAGTATTTTATATTATAGACTTGAGTATTTTATATGGTAGACTTGAGTATTTTATATGGTATACTTGAGTATTTTATATGTTAGACTTGAGTATTTTATATGGTAGACTTGAGTATTTTATATTATAGACTTGAGTATTTTATATGGTATACTTGAGTATTTTATATGGTAGACTTGAGTATTTTATATGGTAGACTTGAGTATTTTATATTATAGACTTGAGTATTTTATATTATAGACTTGAGTATTTTATATGGTATACTTGAGTATTTTATATGGTAGACTTGAGTATTTTAGATGTTAGACTTGAGTATTTTTTATGACAGACTTGAGTATTTTAGATGTTAAACTTGAGTATATTAGAAGATAGACTTGAATATTTTGTAATTTACCACCATAGATTGTGGTAACTATTGTTATCTGTCATTTGTTCTTTTATTTTTTCTCACATTCCATGCTCAAGCCACTGCAATGACCTCTTGTGTGGCCTTGTATGTTCACTTTTAACCTCTGACCCTGAAGCACGATTGTCAGCTGAAGATGCTCTTCTCCTTCCTGTTTTGCAGGTAATGTTTACACACAGAGCAGACTAGCAGCAATCACAGCTTTCTTAAATATAAGCTTGTCTTTCTGTGCTGAAACCTTGCCATGGATATGTCTCATTGTTGATAATATTGACATGTAATGTGCCAGTAACAGATCTCTCTCTGTGGTTACGTGTAGTGTGGAACTTACCATGTGATAGAGACTCATCTCATTGTTGACAATATTGACATGTAATGTGCCAGTAACAGATCTCTCAATGATCATATGTAGTGTGGACCTGGCCCTTCTGGAACCTTCAGTGATTTCTTTGTCCAAAGCCTCATAATTTAATTAGCTATTCAAGTTCTAACCAATGGCCATAAATCACCATAACCCCATTAGATCATCAGGGGGACTGGTTGGTCTCGAGGCAACATGCTGGCCTCAAGACAGAGAGGTTGTGGGTTCAAATCTTGGCTGCATGAGTTGGAATTTTTATTTATGATTTCTCTCTATGGCAACCACCCCTGGTCTCAGCAGCGAGGCCCAGCTTGAAACATCAATTACTCATCGACGGAAAAAATATGAGTACTTCCGAAGATGAAGTTATCTGCCTGTGCGGTGAGGGACACCTGTGCACACGGCTGCCAAGCAAAAATGGATTAACATGCAAAATTCAGTTCCTAGTCTCTAGGGACTTCGTCAAAGGTAAAAAAAAAATGGTGAGCAAAAAAAAAAAAAAAAAACCATCATCATACACCACCATAAAAGTAACAGAAATAAAGTAAAGTACCTCCGTCACGCCAAGTGGCATATTGGGAATATGGTGTTAGTGACCATAAATTTTACAGACCTTCGGCACATTATTTTTGGGGTAATATGGTTGGTATTATGCTCGTGCCGCTTTACTTTCCCAGAAAAAATCTGATACACCACCATACATCACCATAACCCCATTACATCATCATACATCACCATAACCCCATTACATCATCATACATCACCATAACCCTATTACATTATCATACATCATCATACATCACCATAACCCCATTACATCATCATACATCACCATAACCCCATTACATTATCATACATTGCCATAACCCCGTTACATCATCATACATCGCCATACACCAATATATCCCCATTACATCATCATACATCACCATAACCCTATTACATCATATATTACCATAACCCCATTATATCATCATACATCACCATAACATCATCATACATCACCATAACACCATCAATTTCATCACAAATCACCATAACACCATTACATCATCAAACATCACCATAATACCATAACATCATCATACATTACCATAACCCCATTACAGCATCATGCATCGCCATAAACCACCATAGCCCTATTACATTAACATACATCATCATAACCCCATTACATCATCATACATCACCATGGCTCCATTACATCATCATACATCACCATAAACCCAATACACCACCATAGCCCCATTACATAACCATGCATCACCTTAACCTTAATACATCACCATTACATCACCATACCACTATTACATCATACATCACCATACCACCATTACATCATCATACATTACCATGCACCACCATAACTCCATTACATCCCCATAACACCATTAGATCATCATAATCACCATAACACCATTACATCATCATACATCACCATACCACCATTACATCATCATGCATCACCATAACCCCATTATATCATCATACATTACCATGCACCACCATAGCCCCATTACATCACCATAACTCTATTACATCATCATACACCACCATAGCTCCATTACATTGCCATACATCACCATAGCCCTATTACATCATCATACATCACCATAACTCTATTACATCATCATACATCACCATAGCTCCATTACATCATTATACATCAACATAACCCCATTACATTATCATACATCGCCATAAACCACCATAGCCCCATTACATCAACATATATCATCATAACCTTATTACATCACTATTACCCCATTACATCATCATGCATCACCATAGCCCCATTACATCATCATACATCACAATAAACCCAATACACCACCATATCCCCATTACATAACCATACATCACCTTAACCTTAATACATCACCATACATCATCATAACCCTATTACATCATCATACACCACCATAGCCCCATTACATCACCACACATCACCATAAACCCAATACATCACCATAACCCAATTACATGGCCATGGTTCTAAGGAACCATCAGAGAAGGCCAGTCTAAGGAACCATCATTGAATGGTAATCTAAGGAACCATCAGAGAATGATAATCTAAGGAACCATCAGAGAATGATAATCTAAGGAACCATCAGAGAATGATAATCTAAGGAACCATCAGAGAATGGTAATCTAAGGAACCATCAGAGAATGGTAATCTAAGGAACCATCAGAGAATGATAATCTAAGGAACCATCAGAGAATGGTAATCTAAGGAACCATCAGAGAATGATAATCTAAGGAACCATCAGAGAAGGCCAGTCTAAGGAACCATCAGAGAATGGTAATCTAAGGAACTATCAGAGAAGGTCAATCTAAGGAACCATCAGAGAATGGTAATCTAAGGAACCATAAGAAAATGCCAGTCTATTGAATCATCAGAGAATACTAGTCCAATGAACCATCAGAGAAGGCCAGTCTAAGGAACCATCAGAGAATACCAGTCTAATGAACCATCAGAGAAGGCCAGTCTAATGAACCATCAGAGAAGGCCCGTCTAACGAGCTATCAGAGAAGGCCAGTCTAATGAACCATCAGAGAATACCAGTCTAATGAACCATCAGAGAATACCAGTCTAATGAACCATCAGAGAAGGTCAGTCTAATGAATCATCAGAGAATACCAGTCTAATGAACCATCAGAGAAGGTCAGTCTAATGAATCATCAGAGAATACCAGTCTAATGAACCATCAGAGAAGGCCAGTCTAATGAATCATCAGAGAATACCAGTCTAATGAACCATCAGAGAAGGTCAGTCTAATGAATCATCAGAGAATACCAGTCTAATGAACCATCAGAGAAGGCCAGTCTAATGAACCATCAGAGAAGGCCAGTCTAAGGAACCATCAGAGAAGGCCAGTCTAATGAACCATCAGAGAAGGCCCGTCTAATGAACCATCAGAGAAGGCCAGTCTAAGGAACCATCAGAGAAGGCCAGTCTAACGAGTGATCAGAGAAGGCCCGTCTAATGAACCATCAGAGAAGGCCAGTCTAAGGAACCATCAGAGAAGGCCAGTCTAATGAACCATCAGAGTAGGCCAGTCTAAGGAACCATCATAGAAGGCCAGTCTAACGAGTGATCAGAGAAGGCCAGTCTAATGAACCATCAGAGAAGGCCAGTCTAAGGAACCATCAGAGAAGGCCAGTCTAACGAGTGATCAGAGAAGGCCGGTCTAATGAACCATCAGAGAAGGCCAGTCTAATGAACCATCAGAGAAGGCCAGTCTAATGAACCATCAGAGTAGGCCAGTCTAAGGAACTAAGGAAACATTATGGCAGAGGAAGACTGATATTTATGATAAGTTTTTGGCCTTGATCTTCCATCATGTTTTCACTTTTACCATGAAAGAAACTTTCCATATCAACACTTCCTCATTGCTTGTTCATTGTCCATGACATACATCCATTTAACAAGATTGTGTTGCTATGTAACTGAAGAGACCATTGTCCATGACATACATCCATTTAACAAGATTGTGTTGCTATGTAACTGAAGAGACCTTTATCCAAGAATTATTACACAGTTGACTTATGATGCTTTTGTCCAAGCTCTTGGGCTCTTTAATTCTCTGCAGATATTATTGGAGTTGCTATGTTTACTAAACAGATAATACATTTCAAGAGCAGCATTTGTTTCTGGTGGTCAACTGTTGTTTGTCCTTTCCTTTCCCAGAAATATTTACAAGAAGGATGCCAGGCTTCATTGCTGCTTCAAGATCAGTGGTCAGTGTTTCCTGTTACCAGGGGCAGGCAACCAGTCCGGTGTAAAAACAGAGTTAAGATACAGAGGAGCCCGGATCCTAATAACGTGAAAATAGTTGGTAGAGAATCATCCAGCTCGAGGGTGGAATGTGCTGTTTGGGGAGAGGAGTCTGTGGACAAACAAGTTAGTTCAAGGATTACTTTGTGGGGGCAGGTTGATTACATGGAACTAGTTGTATGTTGTGTAATATATTCTAAAGTGCTAACACTAAGAAACAAATAAATAAAATAGATATGATCACAAATGTATCACAGTACACAGACTTTCACTCCAACACTATTAGACACTAAACTAATCTGGCAGTGTTGACATTTTATATCATTATAGAGAAGTACATTGGAGCATAGTTGCAACATGCTGGCTTGGTGAAACAGATTGGCTTGGTAAAACTTGGCACGCTCCAGTCAACCCAGATGGGACTCGGGCTCACAGAGCTGGAGAGAAGTAGTGACAACAAGATAGAGAACTGGCCCCCTCACACCCAAGTGATATGGCCTAGTGTAATGATATTGTATCTCACAGCGGCAGAATATGTCACTGAACTACTTGTTATGTTGCTCCTAGCCGCTGCTAGCCCAGCAGATAATTCATGTAATCGTCAACATAAACAACAGATTTAGAAGCAGTCTGATATGTGTGAATAGACCAGGGACAGATTGCAATAGTGATCATGTGCCCGTTGTGGGAAAGCAAAATTAAAAACAGCAAAAAGAGCCTCACATAAAATATGAAGTTAAATTTAGATCTACTCAAATCAGACAAGATATATGGCCTTTGTCATCTTGACAGATGGTTGGCAGCAAGCAATCTTAGTAAGTCAGTAGTTTGGTAAAATATTAGTGCCTTATGCTGGATGTTGCTTTACTGAACAGCTTCTCTTGTGGCTGAATTTGGCAATATTTGACAAACAAATCTGTCCACAGAATAAACAGGATGTATTTATGGTGCCTGGCCTTGTCTCCTTTCTCCTGCACCTTTTATCTTCAAAATTGTATATCAGCACTGCCTCGAAAGTTGTTGTGCCATTTTTTATTTTGTTCTCCATGTGCTACAATCTGAAGCCACATTTTCCCAGTTTCTTTCACTGATAGAGAATTCCCTCAAGGAAGTCCTGCAAACATCCTTATATCTCAGCACTGGTCTACTATAGAGAATTCCCTCAAGGAAGTCCTGCAAACATCCTTATATCTCAGCACTGGTCTACTATAGAGAATTCCCTCAAGGAGGCCCTGCAAACATTCTTATATCTCAGCACTGGTCTACTATAGAGAATTCCCTCAAGGAAGTCCTGCAAACATCCTTATATCTCAGCACTGGTCTACTATAGAGAATTCCCTCAAGGAGGCCCTGCAAACATCCTTATATCTCAGCACTGGTCTACTATAGAGAATTCCCTCAAGGAAGTCCTGCAAACATCCTTATATCTCAGCACTGGTCTACTATAGAGAATTCCCTCAAGGAAGTCCTGCAAACATCCTTATATCTCAGCACTGGTCTACTATAGAGAATTCCCTCAAGGAAGTCCTGCAAACATCCTTATATCTCAGCACGGATCTACTATAGAGAATTCCCTCAAGGAGGCCCTGCAAACATTCTTATATCTCAGCACTGGTCTACTATAGAGAATTCACTCAAGGAGGCCCTGCAAACATTCTTATATCTCAGCACTGGTCTACTATAGAGAATTCACTCAAGGAAGCCCTGCAAACATTCTTATATCTCAGCACTGGTCTACTATAGAGAATTCACTCAAGGAAGCCCTGCAAACATTCTTATATCTCAGCACTGGAATGCCTTTTGGTCTATTTCTGTCCTTAAGTTCACCATACGATACTTGTTTGGGAATATTATTGTTTGCCATTCTTACATGACCCAGCGCCTAAGTGTTGCCATGAGGGGTGGGAATTTTGCTCGTTGTAAGACATTAGAGTAATCAGACAAGAGGATACAAGACATATGACATCACAATTCAGAACCGGTACAATGCTATAGAGAAGATACAAAGCATTGATAAATGGTGGGAAATGCTAACAGAATCAATGCAACAAACATCAAAAGAGTTCATACCACCAGTGAGGACAAATTCAAGAAAGAAATGGATGACAGGTGACATTTTACAGATAATGTATGAAGAAGAAATAAGGATAACAATTATAAGTATAAGAGATTAAATAAAGAAATTGTACTGAATGCAATGAAGCAAAAGAAGCATGGCTAATACAGATGCAAGGAGATTGAAATGGAACAAAAAGAGACGCAAAAGCTATATACAGATTAAAGAATTAACACGAAGAAAAACACAATCAAAAACTGTATTTTTAAGATCAAAGGTTGGAGAAATGTTGATTTAACAAGAAAACATAGGGAATTATGGACAGAATACATTAAAGATCTTTATGATGATGATGAATGAACAGAAGTAAATATTAAGGATAATGGGGAAGGACTAGAAATACTGAAAGAAGAAGTGGAAGATGTTTTGTGCAATATTAAAGCAGGAAAAGCCCCTGGACCAGAAAATAAGAGATTTAAGCCTCTGGTAATTTTGGAATAGAAATAACAACAAATATTAAATGATATCTACAACAGTGAATATATACGAGACGACATGTTAGAATCAATATTCATAGCCCTACCATCGAAATCTGGTGTGATTGAATGTAATGATCATTGCAGAATAAGCCTTATGAGTCACATAACTAAGATATTACTAAGAAACATCATGCGAAGAGTGCAAAACAAAATCATTCCAGAAATTAACGAGGATCAGTGTGATTTTGTTGGAGGCAAAGGTTCGAACAATGCCATATATATCATAAGATCTATATGAAAGTAGAAAGAGCCATAGAGGTGAAAACAGATCTATACCTATGTTTCATAGATTATATCAAAGCATTTGGCAAATACCACTAATATCTTCAGTAATAAAGAAAAGACGATGGTCATATGTTGGACATGTGATGAGAAGAGATAATAACCGAATAGCAAAGCAAGCCCTCATGTGGGAAACAACAGTTAAGAGGAAAAGAGGAAGACCCAGAGAGACACTGAGAAGAACATTGATGAGAGAGGCAAGAGCAGCAGGAGCTGGCTCCCTCAATGAATCTCATTGATTCTAAGAGCTGCTTGCACAGAACAGAGACAAATGGCGAGATTTGATAAAATATCTAACAGAAAACTGCTAGAACAAAAATTTATTTAAGAGAAGGAGTATCTTGGTCTATGCCCTATGGCCAGTTACGGCTCGAAAGGTCAATAGATAGATAGATTTGGCAAAGCAAGCTTGTCAAATCATGGGACAGCTATCACCACTATTGTCCAACAAAGAAATAACTCTTGAGGCAAATTGGGCACTCTGCAATACAATCTTTATCCCAACATTATGCTACCAATGCCAGTCCTGGACCCTAGATGCAAGAATAATAAGAAAAATAACCTCTACTGAGATGAAGTGTGTTAGACAAATGACAGGAAACAGCCTGAGAGATAAGATCAGAAATGAAGAAATGAGAAAAAAGCTAAGAATAACTCCCGCCATAGAATATTTAAAGAAACAATAGATATAATGGTTTGGCCATGTGACAAGGAAGAAAAAAACAAAGTGCAACACAACGAGCCTTCAACAAACGTTGCGAGAACACTAGACCCAAGGGCCAACCACGAAAAAGATGGATTGATAGAACATTAGAAACACTAGGAAACATAACAGCAGAAGAGGTGAGCAGAAGACCGCAAATTATATCTTTCCTCGATGCTGAAAGGCAAATGAGAAAGGAAAGAAGAAGAAGAAGATTTGACAAAGCCCCCCACCCCCCAAAAAAAAAAATCAAAATTTTAGAAGGCATAAATGTAGGCAGCAAAGATCTAAGAATAATAAAGAACATGTGCTGGAAATAAACAGTGGCCATAAGAGCTTTTTAAGATCAAAGGTTGGAGAAATGTTGATTTAACAAGAAAACATAGGGAATTATGGACAGAATACATTAAAGATCTTTATGATGATGATGAATGAACAGAAGTAAATATTAAGGATAATGGGGAAGGACTAGAAATACTGAAAGAAGAAGTGGAAGATGTTTTGTGCAATATTAAAGCAGGAAAAGCCCCTGGACCAGAAAATAAGAGATTTAAGCCTCTGGTAATTTTGGAATAGAAATAACAACAAATATTAAATGATATCTACAACAGTGAATATATACGAGACGACATGTTAGAATCAATATTCATAGCCCTACCATCGAAATCTGGTGTGATTGAATGTAATGATCATTGCAGAATAAGCCTTATGAGTCACATAACTAAGATATTACTAAGAAACATCATGCGAAGAGTGCAAAACAAAATCATTCCAGAAATTAACGAGGATCAGTGTGATTTTGTTGGAGGCAAAGGTTCGAACAATGCCATATATATCATAAGATCTATATGAAAGTAGAAAGAGCCATAGAGGTGAAAACAGATCTATACCTATGTTTCATAGATTATATCAAAGCATTTGGCAAATACCACTAATATCTTCAGTAATAAAGAAAAGACGATGGTCATATGTTGGACATGTGATGAGAAGAGATAATAACCGAATAGCAAAGCAAGCCCTCATGTGGGAAACAACAGTTAAGAGGAAAAGAGGAAGACCCAGAGAGACACTGAGAAGAACATTGATGAGAGAGGCAAGAGCAGCAGGAGCTGGCTCCCTCAATGAATCTCATTGATTCTAAGAGCTGCTTGCACAGAACAGAGACAAATGGCGAGATTTGATAAAATATCTAACAGAAAACTGCTAGAACAAAAATTTATTTAAGAGAAGGAGTATCTTGGTCTATGCCCTATGGCCAGTTACGGCTCGAAAGGTCAATAGATAGATAGATTTGGCAAAGCAAGCTTGTCAAATCATGGGACAGCTATCACCACTATTGTCCAACAAAGAAATAACTCTTGAGGCAAATTGGGCACTCTGCAATACAATCTTTATCCCAACATTATGCTACCAATGCCAGTCCTGGACCCTAGATGCAAGAATAATAAGAAAAATAACCTCTACTGAGATGAAGTGTGTTAGACAAATGACAGGAAACAGCCTGAGAGATAAGATCAGAAATGAAGAAATGAGAAAAAAGCTAAGAATAACTCCCGCCATAGAATATTTAAAGAAACAATAGATATAATGGTTTGGCCATGTGACAAGGAAGAAAAAAACAAAGTGCAACACAACGAGCCTTCAACAAACGTTGCGAGAACACTAGACCCAAGGGCCAACCACGAAAAAGATGGATTGATAGAACATTAGAAACACTAGGAAACATAACAGCAGAAGAGGTGAGCAGAAGACCGCAAATTATATCTTTCCTCGATGCTGAAAGGCAAATGAGAAAGGAAAGAAGAAGAAGAAGATTTGACAAAGCCCCCCACCCCCCAAAAAAAAAAATCAAAATTTTAGAAGGCATAAATGTAGGCAGCAAAGATCTAAGAATAATAAAGAACATGTGCTGGAAATAAACAGTGGCCATAAGAGCTGAAAATCAATTGAGAATTTTTTTAACAAAATATGTTAGGCAAGGTTGTGTACTGTCACCAGATTTATTTAATATGTATATTGAGATTATTTTAACATCCATAAAAGGATATGCTGGGGATAACAATTGGAGGCCATAATATAAATAACTTCAGGTATGCCCAAGATACAGTCTTAATCTTACATGTTATGTAGAATCAGTCTTAACATATGTACGTGAAGCATGGATAATAAGATAACAGACAAGAAAATCATTGGAGGCTGTAGAAATGTGGTTTTACAGAAGAATGTTGAGAATATCATGAACAGCTAAAAAGAGTAATGAAAATATTCTGAAACAGGCCAAAAAAAAAAGAGAGCTCATTTCTAATATTACGAAGAAATAATCATCATTTTTGGTCTTGCAATGAGAAAGGAACAGCTGGAATATATTGTGACAACTGGGAAAATAGAGGGATGAAGAGATAGAGGGAAGAAAAAGAGAAAAGATACCAGACAGTTTAAGAGAATAGTTTGGCAGAAGTTCAACAATAGAAATGATAAATAACTATCGAGATCGAGAGTTGTGGAGAAACATGATCACCTTTGCCAGCAGACATGGCACTTGATGATGATGAGAGCACTGGAGAAAGTAGAGCTGGAAAATGTGTAGTCAGTGTGAGCACATACACAACAATATATGCTTTATTGTGAGTATAACAGAAAATTAGAATGAGAGAAGGCATATGGCATTATGTGCTTTCATGTGTAAACATCCACAGGACTGTGAACGTAACATCTGTGGCACAACGTACACAATTGTGAAGTATCCAAAATCCAGACACCTAACCTTTGCTTCTCCTGAACTGAGTGCTGTGTTGGCAAGACAAAGGACTCTCTTCCACGAGGGGCAGCGAGCTTTCTCAGCGGATGCACCCAGAATAAGCAGGTCAAAGAGACATGTATGTTGGATAATTGTGATTTCTTTCTTCCGTTGTCGTTGTCACATGAAATGTTCCCATCCTGTCATACACATGAGGTCATCGGATGACATTTATCATTACAGTTTATGTTTGGTGTGCGGAAGCTTAGTCTCATGGAAGTGCCTTATTATTTTGTCTTGTTCCTATATAAGAGTAGTCCTTATTTATGAGATGTGAGTGCTTCACATTGTTGCAACAGGTCCATGAATTGACTCACAGAAATAACTTGACATTGCAACATTATGACATAAAAGAAAATGGACATCAGCATTGGTGATAGAAAAAAATGGACATTTAGGGTCATTAGTGGGTAGATACATAAAGAAGTCCAGTAGCTGATATATCACTTATTGAATGAAGAAGTCCGACATCTGACATGACACTTATTATATGTAGAAGGCTGGTAGCTGATATGACACTTATTATATGTAGACGGTCGGTAGCTGATATGACACTTATTATATGTAGAAGGCTGGTAGCTGATATGATACTTATTAGATATAGAAGTCTGGTAGCTGATATGACACTTATATGATGTAGAAGGCTGGTAGCTGATATGACACTTATTAGATGTAGAAGACTTTTAGCTGATATGACACTTATTAGATGTAGAAGGCTGGTAGCTGATATGACACTTATTAGATGTAGAAGGCTGGTAGCTGATATGACACTTATTATATGTAGAAGGCTGGTAGCTGATATGACACTTATTCTATGTAGAAGGCTTTTAGCTGATATGACACTTATTATATGTAGAAGGCTGGTAGCTGATATGACACTTATTCTATGTAGAAGGCTTTTAGCTGATATGACACTTATTATATGTAGAAGGCTGGTAGCTGATATGACACTTATTTGATGTAGAAGGCTGGTAGCTGATATGACACTTATTATATGTAGAAGGCTGGTAGCTGATATGATACTTATTAGGTGTAGAAGGCTGGTAGCTGATACGACACTTATTATATGTGGAAGGCTGGTAGCTGATATGACACTTATTATATGTAGAAGGCTGGTAGCTGATATGAGTTTCAAAGAAGCTGTGCTTCTTAAAGTAAATAAACATGGATATAACACTGACCCCAGCAATAATGTGCTGAAGGTCTATAAAACAAATATGGGCGTTAACACCATTTTCTATGGCATGATGGGGCTCTTTACTTTTCTTTTGATGTCACAAACTATGTCTATTGTCTTTTGAACGTTCACCAGCCCACATAAGCTATTCTTGTCTGTGCTCTGTGTTGTACAAGTCCTTTAATTTGACAAACAACAGAGCCATTACTTTGTCTGATCTCCCACACAGAAGACTCCACCCAGGCAGAACCTCTTCTATGGAGTGCAGCAGTTGAAGTCAGGCAATGATGAGGAAATTAGTCATAACATTGAGGAGAGTTCTGGTGGTAGGAATTGTTTATTTGTAATGTTGAAAAAAGTTCTAGTGGCAGGAATTCTTTATTTGTAATGTTGAAAACAGTTCTAGTAACAGGAATTCATTATTTGTAATGTTGAAAACAGTTCTAGTGACAGGAATTCATTATTTGTAATGTTGAAAACAATTCTAGTGACAGAAATTCAGTATTTGTAATGTTGAAAAAAGTTCTAGTGGCAGGAATTCAGTATTTGTAATGTTGAAAACAGTTCTAGTGACAGAAATTCATTATTTGTAATGTTGAAAACAGTTCTAGTGACAGAAATTCATTATTTGTAATGTTGAAAACAGTTCTAGTGACAGAAATTCAGTATTTATAATGTTGAAAACAGTTCTAGTGACAGAAATTCATTATTTGTAATGTTGAAAACAGTTCTAGTGACAGAAATTATTTTTTTGTAATGTTGAAAACAGTTCTAGTGACAGAAATTCATTATTTGTAATGTTGAAAACAGTTCTAGTGACAGAAATTCATTATTTGTAATGTTGAAAACAGTTCTAGTGACAGAAATTCATTATTTGTAATGTTGAAAACAGTTCTAGTGACAGAAATTCATTGTTTGTAATGTTAAGATAATGAGTTAATTCCCCATCACCATGCCACCACATTCAGCTGCAATATTTGATGCCCTGGTAGCCCAGCACATCTGCCTTGAGCAACACACCTCAGATTGCCTTCCCTCTTTGATCTTGGCCAGATTGGTAGTAGTTTTCCAGAGGAACCACAGGGAAAGGGTGGAGTAGGATCATGTTAAGCCATTGCAACAGATTCTGATGTAAACAGTCAGTTATGAGTTGCTTCTGTGCTACCACCAGCACCTGTATTACGTAGCAGCCTTGTACATTAATGTACAGTGACTACCATCTATAGTTGTAATATGTAGCCACCATCTACAGTAATGTACAGTGACTACCGTCTATAGTTGTAATATGTAGCCACCATCTACAGTAATGTACAGTGACTACCATCTATAGTTGTAATATGTAGCCACCATCTACAGTAATGTACAGTGACTACCGTCTATAGTTGTAATATGTAGCCACCATCTACAGTAATGTACAGTGACTACCGTCTATAGTTGTAATATGTAGCCATCATCTACAGTAATGTACAGTGACTACTGTCTATAGTTGTAATATGTAGCCATCATCTACAGTAATGTACAGTGACTACCGTCTATAGTTGTAATATATAGCCATCATCTACAGTAATGTACAGTGACTATCGTCTATAGTTGTAATATGTAGCCATCATCTACAGTAATGTACAGTGACTAACATCTATTGTTGTATTATGTAGCCACCATCTACAGTAATGTACAGTGACTATCGTCTATAGTTGTAATATGTAGCCACCATCTACAGTAATGTACAGTGACTATCGTCTATAGTTGTAATATGTAGCCACCATCTACAGTAATGTACAGTGACTAACATCTATTGTTGTAATATGTAGCTACTCTGTACAGTAATGTACAGTGATTACCATCTACAGATGTATTATGTAATCTATAATGGCTATCACCTACATGTGTATCATTTAGCTGTAGCAGTTAACATAAAACATTTACATTGTCTGTCTATAGGTGCCTTGGAGAAAGTAGCGGAGGCAGTCTACAGTTCTGTCATCAAGGCATCCAGGCCACAAGGTGCAGCTAGTACAACACTTAACTTCCTTGAGAAGACACTTGGCCAGCCGCAGACACAAACACTCATCGCTGCAGTCAACAATAAAGTACCTTACCACAATTTACAGAAAATATTTAACTTGCAGCCTCCACTTGTTCTTGCCCTACTTTGGTATGTGAATCTGAAAGATTTGCTATAAGTCTGGATCAATCAAATACATGACCACAATTTGTGGACGATATTTAACCTGCAGCCTCCACTTGTTCTTGCCCTACTTTGGTATGTGAATCTGAAAGATTTGCTATAAGTCTGGATCAATCAAATACATGACCACAATTTGTGGAAGATATTTAACCTGCAGCCTCCACTTGTTCTTGCCATACTTTGGTGTGTCTGACAATGTGGGTGCTCCTGGTTAGTGCCATCAGTGTCTTCATTATTAGTACCAGTTCTCAGTGTGTCTTCTACTGTCCTTTGTTGGGGCACTTCTGAAGAGGAGATTTGTTGAACTAAAAGTGCTTCTCATGAGACTGAGCATCGTAACAAAATGTACTCTGTGTGCTCATTATCATCATTATTCAACAGTAATTGGAGTACCACACTCATATTTTCATAGTGTCTCAGATATTTCATTTGTGTCTCCATGGACTTTTAATTTTTCCTGTTTTCATCAAATTTGCCAATCTTTCTTTCTAGTTATGTATCCAATTACTTTTTTGTCCATTTCCTTTAAGCTGTTGCCACTAATATTTTTATAATTATTCCTGTCATGTTTTCTCATTATGTTTATGTCTTTCATATTTCCAGCCATGTGGTTGTAGCTGTCTTCCACTGTACATTTGTTACAGTTTATTGAAAATTGTCTATGATTCACATCCATACACCAGCAGTTTGTTGAACATTGTCTATGTTTCACATCCATACACCAGCAGTTTGTTGAACATTGTCTATGTTTCACATCCATACACCAGCAGTTTGTTGAACATTGTCTATGATTCACATCCATACACCAGCAGTTTGTTGAACATTGTTCATATTTCACATCCATACACCAGCAGTTTGTTGAACATTGTCTATGTTTCACACATCCATACACCAGCAGTTTGTTGAACATTGTCTATGTTTCACATCCATACACCAGCAGTTTGTTGAACATTGTCTATGTTTCACATCCATACACCAGCAGTTTGTTGAACATTGTCTATGTTTCACATCCATACACCAGCAGTTTGTTGAACATTGTCTATGATTCACATCCATACACCAGCAGTTTGTTGAACATTCTCTATGTTTCACATCCATACACCAGCAGTTTGTTGAACATTGTCTATGTTTTACATCTGTACACCAGCAGTTTGTTGAACATTGTCTATATTTTACATTTGTACACCAGTAGTTTATTGAACATTGTCTAGGTTTTACATCTGTACACCAGCGGTTTGTTGAACATTGTCTATGATTCACATCCATACACCAGCAGTTTGTTGAACATTGTCTATGATTCACATCCATACACCAGCAGTTTGTTGAACAATGTCTATGATTCACATCCATACACCAGCAGTTTGTTGAACAATGTCTATGATTCACATCCATACACCAGCAGTTTGTTGAACAATGTCTATGATTCACATCCATACACCAGCAGTTTGTTGAACAATGTCTATGATTCACATCCATACACCAGCAGTTTGTTGAACATTGTCCATATTTCACATCCATACACCAGCAGTTTGTTGAACAATGTCTATGATTCACATCCATGCACCAGCAGTTTGTTGAACAATGTCTATGATTCACATCCATACACCAGCAGTTTGTTGAACATTGTCCATATTTCACATCCATACACCAGCAATTTGTTGAACAATGTCTATGATTCACATCCATAGTGTTGTTACAAGACCACAAAAATGCCTTTTTTACGACGATAGGTACAGTTTGGTGGTTTATTCTTTGTTTTCTGGACAGTTGAACATGTATGGCAGGCATTGACAGTTGAACATGTATGGCAGGCATTGACAGTTGAACATGTATGGCAGGCATTGACAGTTGAACATGTATGGCAGGCATTGACAGTTGAACATGTATGGCAGGCATTGACAGTTTAACATGTATGGCAGGCATTGACAGTTGAGCATGTATGGCAGGCATTGACAGTTGAACATGTATGGCAGGCATTGACAGTTGAACATGTATGGCAGGCATTGACAGTTGAACATGTATGGCAGGCATTGACAGTTGAGCATGTATGGCAGGCATTGACAGTTGAACATGTATGGCAGGCATTGACAGTTGAACATGTATGGCAGGCATTAACAGTTGAACATGTATGGCAGGCATTGACAGTTGAACATGTATGGCAGGCATTGACAGTTTAACATGTATGGCAGGCATTGACAGTTATCACTTTCTGGACAGTTTAACATGTATGGCAGGCATTGACAGTTATCATTTTCTGGACATTTGTTTAACTTGTTTGGCAGACTCTGAGTTTAGTCTGATTGGTTCATTCCTTTTGCTCCATCTTTACAGAAGATCCACTCCATTTTATACACAAGTCTTGCTGAATTGTCTCCTGGTATACACAAGTCTTGCTGAATTGTCTCCTGGTATACACAAGTCTTGCTGAATTGTCTCCTGGTATACACAAGTCTTGCTGAATTGTCTCCTGGTATACACAAGTCTTGCTGAATTGTCTCCTGGTATACACAAGACTTTGCTGAATTGTCTCCTGGTATACACAAGTCTTGCTGAATTGTCTCCTGGTATACACGTCTTGCTGAATTGTCTCCTGGTATACACAAGTCTTGCTGAATTGTCTCCTGGTATACACAAGTCTTGCTGAATTGTCTCCTGGTATACACAAGTCTTGCTGAATTGTCTCCTGGTATACACAAGTCTTGCTGAATTGTCTCCTGGTATACACAAGTCTTGCTGAATTGTCTCCTGGTATACACAAGACTTGCTGAATTGTCTCCTGGTATACACAAGACTTTGCTGAATTGTCTCCTGGTATACACAAGACTTTGCTGAATTGTCTCCTGGTATACACAAGACTTTGCTGAATTGTCTCCTGGTATACACAAGACTTTGCTGATTTGTCTCCTCGTATACACAATCGCTGAACTGTCTCCTGGTATACACAAGTCTTGCTGAATTGTCCCCTGGTGGTGGGCTAGGGCTATATGTCTCACTGATCTGGCATTCAGCCACCTGTGTGCTTGGTGTCAAGACATACATATACTTAGGCTAAGTCAATTGTTATTATTTATTATTATTTCACAATATATTCTTTTCATTTTTCTGTGATGTAGTTAGATCTTCCCATGTGTGCATGAACTGTGTTACAGAAAAGACCAATTTCATGTTGCAACATTGTATTGTTTTTTGTAGCATCTCTTTACAGCAAAGTACAGACAATACTTTTTTCTGAACTCAAATCAGTTTAGTTTTACAAGCCATCACACACATGATGAGAAGTCTCATTGGTCCCCAATAGCAGCTTGTATTTCTTGAAAGCACCTCACTGGTCTCCAATAGCAGCTTGTATTTCTTGAAAGCACCTCACTGGTCTCCAATAGCAGCTTGTATTTCTTGAAAGCATCTCACTGGTCTCCAATAGCAGCTTGTATTTCTTGAAAGCATCTCACTGGTCTCCAATAGCAGCTTGTATTTCTTGAAAGCATCTCACTGGTCTCCAATAGCAGCTTGTATTTCTTGAAAGCACCTCACTGGTCTCCAATAGCAGCTTGTATTTCTTGAAAGCACCTCACTGGTCTCCAATAGCGGCTTGTATTTCTTGAAAGCATCTCACTGGTCTCCAATAGCAGCTTGTATTTCTTGAAAGCATCTCACTGGTCTCCAATAACAGCTTGTATTTCTTGAAAGCATCTCACTGGTCTCCAATAGCAGCTTGTATTTCTTGAAAGCATCTCACTGGTCTCCAATAGCAGCTTGTATTTCTTGAAAGCACCTCACTGGTCTCCAATAGCAGCTTGTATTTCTTGAAAGCACCTCACTGGTCTCCAATAGCAGCTTGTATTTCTTGAAAGCATCTCACTGGTCTCCAATAGCAGCTTGTATTTCTTGAAAGCACCTCACTGGTCTCCAATAGCAGCTTGTATTTCTTGAAAGCACCTCACTGGTATCAAATAGCAGCTCGTATTTCTTGAAAGCACCTCACTGGTCTCCAATAACAGCTTGTATTTCTTGAAAGCACCTCACTGGTCTCCAATAGCAGCTTGTATTTCTTGAAAGCATCTCACTGGTCTCCAATAGCAGCTTGTATTTCTTGAAAGCACCTCACTGGTCTCCAATAGCAGCTTGTATTTCTTGAAAGCATCTCACTGGTCTCCAATAGCAGCTTGTATTTCTTGAAAGCACCTCACTGGTCTCCAATAGCAGCTTGTATTTCTTGAAAGCACCTCACTGGTCTCCAATAGCAGCTTGTATTTCTTGAAAGCACCTCACTGGTCTCCAATAGCAGCTTGTATTTCTTGAAAGCACCTCACTGGTCTCCAATAGCAGCTTGTATTTCTTGAAAGCATCTCACTGGTCTCCAATAGCAGCTTGTATTTCTTGAAAGCACCTCACTGGTCTCCAATAGCAGCTTGTATTTCTTGAAAGCACCTCACTGGTCTCCAATAGCAGCTTGTATTTCTTGAAAGCATCTCACTGGTCTCCAATAGCAGCTCGTATTTCTTGAAAGCACCTCACTGGTCTCCAATAACAGCTTGTATTTCTTGAAAGCACCTCACTGGTCTCCAATAGCAGCTTGTATTTCTTGAAAGCATCTCACTGGTCTCCAATAGCAGCTTGTATTTCTTGAAAGCATCTCACTGGTCTCCAATAGCAGCTTGTATTTCTTGAAAGCACCTCGCTGGTAATCATCAATTAGCACCGTATGATTATGTTTGTGTGTTCATCCTTTGGTAGCAGTGACGACCACATTGACATGTTAGTGATGAAGTGGTAGACATCAACTACGTGTGCTATATGTTTGTATTTAGTTTGATGTCTTGTTCACACATTGAAGTGTCATCATTCTCACTGTGTGTCTGAAGATGGGTGTGATGGCACTGTGAAGAGCCTCTATGAAAAACCACTGCTGCTTCTAATTGATGTTCTGAAATGTTTTCTGTCTATGTTACCTGCTTGTCGAAACAGTTCCAATAGCTGTATGGTTTCTGCTACCCTGTTTGTTGAAACAATGGATCACTATGGTTTATGTACCCTATCTCCATGTACCCATATGGTTTATGCTATCCTATCTCATGGACCTGTATGGCTCATGCTACCCTGTCTCATGGACCCGTATGGTTCATGCTGCCCTGTCTCATGGATCTGTATGGTTCATGCTGCCCTGTCTCATAGACCCATATGGTTCATGCTGCCCTGTCTCATGGACCTGTATGGTTCATGCTGCCCTGTCTCATGGATCCGTATGGTTCATGCTGCCCTGTCTCATGGACTCGTATGGTTCATGCTGCCCTGTCTCATGGACTCATATGGTTCATGCTACCCTGTCTCATGGACTCGTATGGTTCATGCTACCCTGTCTCATGGACTCATATGGTTCATGCTGCCCTGTCTCATGGACATGTATGGTTCATGCTACCCTGTCTCATGGACTCGTATGGTTCGTGCTACCCTGTCTCATGGACTTGTATGGTTCATGCTACCCTGTCTCATGGACTCATATGGTTCATGCTGCCCTGTCTCATGGACTCATATGGTTCATGCTACCCTGTCTCATGGACTTGTATGGTTCATGCTACCCTGTCTCATGGACTCGTATGGTTCATGCTGCCCTGTCTCATGGACTTGTATGGTTCATGCTACCCTGTCTCATGGACTCATATGGTTCATGCTGCCCTGTCTCATGGACTCATATGGTTCATGCTGCCCTGTCTCATGGACTCATATGGTTCATTCTGCCCTGTCTCATGGACTCGTATGGTTCATGCTGCCCTGTCTCATGGACTCATATGGTTCATGCTGCCCTGTCTCATGGACTCGTATGGTTCATGCTACCCTGTCTCATGGACTCATATGGTTCATGCTACCCTGTCTCATGGACTTGTATGGTTCATGCTGCCCTGTCTCATGGACTCGTATGGTTCATTCTGCCCTGTCTCATGGACTCGTATGGTTCATGCTACCCTGTCTCATGGACTCGTATGGTTTATCTACTTCACTTAAAGGCACCGCTGGGAGCTGACTGTTGGTGCTCCAAGAAGTGCAATCCTGTGTGGACACACATCATGCTTCACATGTTTGTGAAGTCTCACAACAATTCATGTTTCACATGTTTGTGAAGTCTCACAACAATTCATGTTTCACATGTTTGTGAAGTCTCACAACACTGCATGCTTCACATGTTTGTGAAGTTTCACAACAATTCATGCTTCACATGTTTGTGAAGTCTCACAACAATTTATGCTTCACATGTTTGTGAAGTCTCACAACAATTCATGCTTCACATGTTTGTGAAGTCTCACACTAATTCATGCTTCACATGTTTGTGAAGTCTCACAACAATTCATGCTTTCACATGTTTATGAAGCCTCACAACAATTCATGCTTCACATGTTTGTGAAGTTACACAACAATTCATGCTTCACATGTTTGTGAAGTCTCACAATTCATGCTTCACATGTTTGTGAAGTCTCACACCAATTCATGCTTCACATGTTTGTGAAGTCTCACAACACTTCATCCTACCTATTGTGCACACAAAGTGCACTCTTGCTTCATAAGTCTCACAACACTTCATCCTATCTATTGTGCACACAAAGTGCACTCTTGCTTCATAAGTCTCGTAACACTTCATCCTGTCAATTATGATGTCATATTTTACGGTATTGCTAACATTTCTAAAAGAGACCATTGTGTCAAATACTGTTACATATAACATGTTCAAATTCATCATTAAAAAGTGTGCCTCTAATGCAATCTATGTTATGATTGTTTATATTTATTGTGTGCTCTTAGCTGCACCAATGTGCACTGGTGTCATTTGACTAAGTTTAATATTTTGGGCTGATGTGCACTTGTAAAGGTGTTTTATTTTCTGCTTCAACTTATTGTATATCAATTATACTTGTTATGGGCAGAATACATTAAAGATCTTTATAATGATGAACGAACAGAAGTAAATATTAAGGATAATGGAGAAGGACCAGAAATACTCAGAGAAGAAGTGGAAGACGCCTTGCGCAATATGAAAGCAGGCAAAGTTCCTGGACCAGATAATATAACTAAAGAAGAGATTGAAGCCATGGATGATTTTGGAATAGAAATAATAACAAAAATATTGAATGATATCTACAACAGTGGATATATACCAGACGACCTGCTCAAATCAATATTCATAGCCCTACCAAAGAAATCGGGTGCGATTGAATGCGATAATCATCGCACAATAAGCCTTACGAGTCATATGACTAAGATATTACTAAGAATCATCATGTGAAGAGTGTGAAACTTAATCAGTCCAGAAATTAGTGATGAACAGTGTGGTTTTGTTGGAGGTAAAGGAACGAGCAATGCCATATATATTATAGGATCTTTAGTAGAAAGAGCCATAGAGGTGAAAACATATCTATACCTATGTTTCATAGATTATACCAAAGCATTTGACAAAGTAAAGCACCAAGAAATAATTAAAATTTTAGATGGCATAAACATGGACAGCAAAGATCTAAGAATAATAAAGAACATGTACTGGCAACAAACAATGGCCAGAAGAACTGGAAACCAATTGGGAATGTTTCAACAAATAAAACAGGGTGTTAGGCAAGGATGCGTGCTGTCACCAGATTTATTTAATATTTATAGTGAGATTATTTTAAGATCCATAAGGGACATGCCTGGAATAACAATAGGAGGTCATGATGTAAACAATCTAAGGTGTGCTGATGATACAGTCTTAATCGCTAAGGGTGAAAATGAGTTAAAGAAATGTTGGACATTATAGTGAAAGAAAGCAAAAATAAAGGACTCAGCCTTAAAAGCAAAAAAACAGAGGTAATGGTAACAACAAAGAAAAAGACACCACCTCAGTGCAAAATAAAGACAAGTGGAACAATATTAAAACAGATAAATGAATTTAAATATTTGGGAACTTTGTTAACCTCAGACGGAAGATGTACAAAAGAGGTGAGATGCAGAATGGCTCAGGCAAAGGCAGCTTTCCAAAAAATGAGGAAGATACTATGCAATCCATTTTTGACAACAGAAACAAGAAAATGAGTTCTTAAATGTTATGTAAAATCACTGGAGTCTGTAGAAATGTGGTTTTACAGAAGAATGTTGAGAATACCATGGACAGCTAAGAAGAGTAATGAAGATGTTCTGAAAGAGGTCAAAGCAAAAAGAGAGCTAATTTCCAATATTAGAAAGAAACAATCATCATTTTTTGGCCATGTAATGAGAAGAGAACAACTGGAATATATTGTGACAACTGGAAAAACTGAGGGACGAAGAGATAGAGGGAAGCAAAGAGAAAAAATAACAGACAGCTTAAAAGAATGGCTTGGCAGAAGGTCAACAACAGAAATTATAAATAACTGTCGAGATCGAAAGTTGTAGAGAGACATGATCACCTACGCCAGCAGGCCCGGTACTTGATGATGATGATGATACTTGTTATATTTAATAAAAATTGACTTAACAAGTTACTCAGAAAAATGTTGAAAGTTCCCTGGACTGCTAAAAAGACCAATGAAGAAATTCTCAAAGAGAGCAACACAAAAAGGGAACTCTTAAAAAACATCAGAAAGAAACAATCAACATTTTTTGGGCTCATCATGAAAAGAGGAAAGTTGGAATACTTAGTTACAACTGGCAAAATAAAAGGAAAGAGGGATCGCAGATGACAAAAAGAGAAAATACTGGATAGCTTGGTGTCATGGTATGGAAAACAGTCAACAACAGAACTGATACGATGTACTGTAGATAGAAGATTGTGGAAGGACATGATCGCCTAGACCATCTGTATGGCACATGATGATGATGATGAATAGAATCAAGTATATGCTTGCAATATCAACATATATATTATAGTCAATAGAATGAGTTATATGTTTGCAATATCAACATATATATTATAGTCAATAGAATGAGTTATATGTTTGCAATATCAACATTTATATTGTAGCCAATAGAATGAGTTATATGTTTGCAATATCAACATATATATTAAAGTCAATAGAATGAGTTATATGTTTGCAATACCAACATTTATATTATAGTCAATAGAATGAAACCTGGACAACATACTCAAACCAGGGAAAAAGACTAAATGTCTTCCACATGCGATGTCTACGCAAAATAATGCACATCAAATGGCAGGACAAAATAACCAACTTAACTGTCCTGCAACGTGCTAAGATCCCAACAATCATATCGATGCTCAGATGTCGAAGACTAAGATGGCTGGGGCATGTCCAACAAATGGAAGAAAATTTGGGGCTTTGGTAGCCTAGTTGGGAAAACCACCCGTCTGGACTACCGACGTTCGGACAACCCGTGTTCGATTCCCGCTGGGAGCAGTGTGAATTGTACTTGTGGTTGGAAAAAAAAAATACCCCCACGGTCGACCCAGCCGTTGGCAGAAATGGGTACCAGGGTATTACCCTGGGAAGGTGAAGAATGTTGCTTCGCATCTGAGTTTCGATGCTTGAGGTGACACTATACAGAAATATCCGAACATTTCTGGATAGGTGGCCGAGCACATATGGGTGGAAACTCGCATGCTGAGACGCCGGTTCAAGTCTCGTACTTTACCTTTACCTTACCTTTTATGGAAGAAAAGCGCATTCCTAGGCTAATACTATATGGTAAACTAATACACAGAAAAAGACAAATCGGCAGACCTAAACTACAATATAGAGATATCTGCAAATCATCTCTGAAAGACTTCTCCCTATGTGAAAATGATTGGGAACATCTGGCAAGTAATCGCACATCATGGAGAGCTTGTATAAGGAACGGTATAACATCATTTGAGAATGTGCTAAGGCAAAACTTAGAAGAGAAAAGACTCATGAAAAAGGATGAAAAACCCTGTGGATCAGTGGGCCTGACTTGTTCATTATGTGACCACGTGTGTTTGTCAAACATTGGTAGAATTAGCCACGAGAGAAGCTGTTTGACAAAGACAAAACCTCAAAAAAATACACAATAGCCTCCACTTGACTGTCTGACAAGACGAAAAGGGCCATATATATAATAGAATGAGTTATATGCTTGCAATATCAACATATATATTATAGTCAATAGAATGAGTTATATGCAGCCCATTACAAAGTGGACTTGTATTGCCAGTGAGTTGATTATTTTAAACCACTGCCACATCATTTGAAAGTAAAATAAAATGACATAATCTAAAGCTCAAACTCCCTTTTGTTTTTGCAAGTGACATCCTACATCCAGAGCCTGTATTCCTATCAACGGAATTATTATCCTTCCACATCCTATCCTTTCTCGTCCCATCCTATCCTTTCCCATCCTATCCTTTCCCATCCTATCCTATCCTGCCCCATCCCCTCCTATTCTTTCCTTTCCCATCCCATCCCCTCCTATCCTACCCTGCCCCATCCCATCCTATCCTTTCCCATCCTATCCTATCCTGCTCCATCCCATCCTATTCTTTCCTTTCCCATCCCCTCCTATCCTATCCTGCCCCATCCCCTCCTATCCTATCCTGCCCCATCACATCCTATCCTTTCCCATCCTATCCTATCCCATCCTGCCTATCCTATCCTTTCCCATCCCATCCTATCCTATCCTGCCCCATCACATCCTATCCTTTCCCATCCCATCCTATCCTTTCCCATCCTATCCCATCCTGCCCTATCCTATCCTTTCCCATCCCATCCTATCCTATCCTGCCCCATCACATCCTATCCTTTCCCATCCCATCCTATCCTATCCTGCCCCATCCCATCCTATCCTATCCTGCTCCATCCCATCCTATTCTATCCTTTCCCATCCTATCCTATCCTGCCCCATCACATCCTATCCTTTCCCATCCCATC
This sequence comes from Megaustenia siamemsis, assembly GCA_032433765.1. Classification (NCBI taxonomy): domain Eukaryota; kingdom Metazoa; phylum Mollusca; class Gastropoda; order Stylommatophora; family Ariophantidae; genus Megaustenia; species Megaustenia siamemsis. The sequence goes on from JAVIAB010000108.1 coordinate 66,005,278, forward strand.
CTATCCTTTCCCATCCTGCCCTATCCTATCCTATCCTTTCCCATCCCATCCTATCCTTTCCCATCCCATCCTATCCTATCCTGCCCCATCCCATCCTATCCTATCCTGCTCCATCCCATCCTATCCTATCCTTTCCAATCCTATCCTATCCTGCCCCATCACATCCTATCCTTTCCCATCCCATCCTATCCTTTCCCATTCTATCCTTTCCCATCCTATCCTATCCTGCCCCATCCCCTCCTATCCTATCCTGCCCCATCACATCCTATCCTTTCCCATCCTATCCTTTCCCATCCTATCCTATCCTGCACCATCCCATCCTATCCTATCCTTTCCCATCCTATCCTATCCTGCCCCATCACATCCTATCCTATCCTTTCCCATCCTATCCTATCCTGCCCCATCACATCCTATCCTTTCCCATCCCATCCTATCCTATCCTGCCCCATCCCATCCTATCCTATCCTATCCTGCTCCATCCCATCCTATCCTATCCTTTCCCCTCCTATCCTATCCTGCCCCATCACATCCTATCCTTTCCCATCCCATCCTATCCTTTCCCATCCTATCCTATCCTGCCCCATCCCATTATATCCTTTCCCATCCTATCCTATCCTGCCCCATCCCATCCTATCCTTTCCCATCCCATCCTATCCTTTTCCATCCCATCCTATCCTTTCCCATCCCTTCCTATCCTTTCCCATCCTATCCTTTCCCATCCCATCCTATCCTTTCCCATCCTATCCTTTTCCATCCTATCCTATCCTTTCCCATCCTATCCTTTCCCATCCCATCCTATCCTTTCCCATCCTATCCTATCCTTTTCCATCCCCTCCTATCCTTTCCCATCCTATCCTATCCTGCCCCATCCTATTCTATCATTTCCCATCCTATCCTTTCCCATCCCATCCTATCCTTTCCCATCCTATTCTATCCTTTCCCATCACATCCTATCCTTTCCCATCCTATCCTATCCTGCCCCATCCCATTATATCCTTTCCCATCCTATCCTATCCTGCCCCATCCCATCCTATCCTTTCCCATCCCATCCTATCCTTTTCCATCCCATCCTATCCTTTCCCATCCCATCCTATCCTTTCCCATCCTATCCTTTCCCATCCCATCCTATCCTTTCCCATCCTATCCTTTTCCATCCTATCCTATCCTTTCCCATCCTATCCTTTCCCATCCCATCCTATCCTTTCCCATCCTATCCTATCCTTTTCCATCCCCTCCTATCCTTTCCCATCCTATCCTATCCTGCCCCATCCCATCCTATCCTTTCCCATCCTATTCTATCATTTCCCATCCTATCCTTTCCCATCCCATCCTATCCTTTCCCATCCTATTCTATCCTTTCCCATCCTATTCTATCATTTCCCATCCTATCCTTTCCCATCCCATCCTATCCTTTCCCATCCTATTCTATCCTGCCCCATCACATCCTATTATTTCCCATCCTATCCTTTCCCATCATATCCTATCCTGCCCCATCCCATCCTATCCTGCCCCATCACATCCTATTATTTCCCATCCTATCCTGCCCCATCCCCTCCTATCCTATCCTGCCCCATCCCCTCCTATCCTATCCTTTCCCATCCCATCCTATCCTTTCCCATCCTATCCCATCCCATTCTATCCTTTCCCATCCTATCCTATCCTGCCCCATCCCATCCTATCCTATCCTTTCCCATCTCATCCTATCCTTTCCCATCCCATCCTATCCTGTCCATGGAACCAGTTTCATTGCAGTCGAGAATGTCCCATATCCGCCCCGGCACTTGTCACAGCATTTCCCACAGTTCATCGGTTAAATTCTGTTGACAAGGTCGCAGCGTGCACGTTATATTCGACCACACAGGTGACAATTCCAAACCTCCTTAGTCATCTCTTATGACATGCATGGCAGGTAACAGCGGCTCTATTCCTTTCTCTCCTCACTGTGGGGGCTGCCACACTGGGTTCTTCTCAATGGAAATTAGAACAGGGACTAGGTCAGTAATGTTTGTGGTGTAGTTGAGATGAGAAGCACACTGCCAAGTGTCGGGAATACCCTCACAATATGTGGTCTAACCACATCTACGCTGCCCAGATTACTGTAAGGCTTTGTGTAGATCTACACCAAAGAACTATGGAGCACCCTGAGAGAACGTGTGTACTCCAAGAGACCCAATCGAACAACAAGCAGACAGCAACTGAAACATCAGGCTGGTTTCATGGCCAAAATGGAATATAAAAAAAGTAAAATAAAGAGCCCCCGTCACGCCAAGTGGCATATAAGAAATATGGTGTTTTGACCATAATTTTTACAGACCTTCAGCACATGATTTTTGGTTTAATGTGGTCGCTATTACGCCCGTGTCGCTTTACTTTCCCAGAAAAAAATCCCGTACCCATTAAGGGCTGGGTGAACCCGGAAGCCGTCGGTCAGGATCGAACTCGGCCTCTTGTCCTTTGTAGTCCAGTTCACTAACCACTGAGCTATCAAAAGGGAATATAGCCGAGGGTATATTCTCTTAAAGAATTGCGACACTGTGACCTTCCAGGCATGTCGTAAGAGGCGACTAAGGAGGTTGATCGATGTCTTGACAAGCTGTCATTGTAAAAAGTATTGTTATGGAAACAGCCATAGATTTTAGAAGCAGTGATCTCTGCAATATGTGCCATTTTGGCACTCAAGGTTTGTTTTTGAGATTGTGGTTCTGCCCTATGTGCTGTCTTCGGCTCGAAAGGATAATAGATAGATATTCTCTATCCTACCCGTTCAACATCGATGATGAGAATGTCATGAGAAACAGAAGCGATGACAGCTTTGTGAAGCGCGAGACCCGCTCACAGCAACAGAAGTCTGATAACACACTTGTCCTCTTAAACACTGGATTACAAGACATAAATAAGTTGATACAGTGAAGATCAACACCTATATTCTAATATACAAAAAGCTGAGATAATGTCCGCGGACAAAGCAAAACAGTCAATCCAAAATTATCAACGAAATTTTAATTGAAACAAATCATGAAAACTGGTATCTGTAATAGTTAAATCATAATGCTTAGATTTGTATGACATGTTATATTTTTTCCTGCCATGTATTTATTAAAATCCAAGTATACTCCAACTTGTTTCACGCCTTTCTGAACACCCTGACGATGTTCTTATTGCTCATATAAATCCAATTTGTGACCATAATTTAGGTTTAGATCATATTTTTCAAATAAATATTTTCTTCTTCTTTCCTTCCTCATTTGCCTTTCAGCGTCGAGGGGAGATATAATTTGCGGTCTTTTGCTTTTCTGTTCGCCACTGCTGCTGTTATGTTTCCTAGTGCTTCTAAAATTCCATCCATCCATCTTTTTCGTGGCCTACCATTGGGTCTGGTATTCTCACGTTTGCTGAAGGCTTGTTGTGTTGTGTATAAATGGAGGGCATACATGCATATTTTTGGTTATAATTGGTCACATATGACGTCATTTAGGTACAATGAACCCTTCCTTTAGAAGACTCTATTAAGCGGAATGGCTTTGTTGCTTTATTGGTAAGAAATGTAAACTTGGAATAAATACAACGTGTCTATAAACGGAGACAACATCATTCAGAATAAATATTTCCATGCTAAATTAAAAACCACTTTTAGTAGATTCACCACGTTGCAATAAACGTTTGACGCTCAAATATAAACAACCTTTTACCAACAAAATAATATGAAAGTAATTGTAGACACTGAGAGTGTGAGAGAGAACAAATGTGAAAGTAATTGTAGACACTGAGAGTGTAGAGAGAACAAATGTGAAAGTAATTGTAGACACAGAGAGTGTGAGAGAGAACAAGTGTGAATGTAATTGTAGACACAGAGAGTGTGAGAGAGAACAAGTGTGAAAGTAGTTGTAGACACAGAGAGAACAAGTGTGAATGTAATTGTAGACACTGAGAGTAGAGAGAACAAGTGTGAATGTAGTTGTAGACACAGAGTGTGAGAGAGAACAAGTGTGAATGTAATTGTAGACACAGAGTGTGAGAGAGAACAAATGTGAAATTAATTGTAGACACAGAGAGTGTGAGAGAGAACAAGTGTGAATGTAATTGTAGACACAGAGTGTGAGAGAGAACAAATGTGAAATTAATTGTAGACACAGAGTGTGAGAGAGAACAAGTGTGAATGTAATTGTAGACACAGAGTGTGAGAGAGAACAAATGTGAAATTAATTGTAGACACAGAGTGTGAGAGAGAACAAATGTGAAATTAATTGTAGACACAGAGTGTGAGAGAGAACAAATGTGAAATTAATTGTAGACACAGAGAGTGTGAGAGAGAACAAGTGTGAATGTAGTTGTAGACACAGAGAGTGTGAGAGAGAACAAGTGTGAATGTAGTTGTAGACACAGAGAGTGTGAGAGAGAACAAGTGTGAAAGTAATTGTAGACACAGAGAGTGTGAGAGAGAACAAATGTGAAAGTAATTGTAGACACAGAGAGTGTGAGAGAGAACAAATGTGAAAGTAATTGTAGACACAGAGAGTGTGAGAGAGAACAAGTGTGAATGTAGTTGTAGACACTGAGAGTGTGAGAGAGAACAAGTGTGAATGTAGTTGTAGACACAGAGAGTGTGAGAGAGAACAAGTGTGAATGTAGTTGTAGACACTGAGAGTGTGAGAGAGAACAAATGTGAAAGTAATTGTAGACACAGAGAGTGTGAGAGAGAACAAATGTGAAAGTAATTGTAGACACTGAGAGTGTGAGAGAGAACAAATGTGAAAGTAATTGTAGACACAGAGAGTGTGAGAGAGAACAAATGTGAAAGTAATTGTAGACACTGAGAGTGTGGGAGAGAACAAGTGTGAATGTAATTGTAGACACTGAGAGTGTGAGAGAGAACAAATGTGAAAGTAATTGTAGACACAGAGAGTGTGAGAGAGAACAAATGTGAAAGTAATTGTAGACACAGAGAGTGTGAGAGAGAACAAGTGTGAAAGTAATTGTAGACACAGAGAGTGTGAGAGAGAACAAGTGTGAAAGTAATTGTAGACACAGAGAGAACAAATGTGAAAGTAATTGTAGACACAGAGAGTGTGAGAGAGAACAAGTGTGAAAGTATTTGTAGACACAGAGAGTGTGAGAGAGAACAAGTGTGAATGTAGTTGTAGACACAGAGAGTGTGGGAGAGAACAAGTGTGAATGTAATTGTAGACACAGAGAGTGTGAGAGAGAACAAGTGTGAATGTAATTGTAGACACAGAGAGTGTGAGAGAGAACAAATGTGAAAGTAATTGTAGACACAGAGAGTGTGAGAGAGAACAAATGTGAAAGTAATTGTAGACACAGAGAGTGTGAGAGAGAACAAATGTGAAAGTAATTGTAGACACAGAGAGAACAAATGTGTTCAAAAATTACAAAAAAAAGTTGATGTCAGAGATATACGACACCTCAGAAATTAACAAAAACAAAGATATGAAAACAGAGCTCGAAACAAAGGATGTAGACGCCTTTTCTGATAATTTGATAGATCATCTAAATGAAATGAATGTTAAAGATGAGACCATCTTATATACCATCTCCTGCCTATAACACAATCGCCACTATTTCGCACTGTCAAATATTCCCAGAGCTTTTGTAAACTAGTGAGAGTATTTTTACACATCCATCACCTTGTCATCGGTGCTATATAGAACCAATTCTGACCTATGGAAGCGAATCATGGACAGTAGACAAACAAATGAAAAGACCATTAGAGGCCACGGAGATGGGATTTCTCAGAAGAATGTTGAAAGTTCCTCGGACAGCGCTAAAAAGACCAATGAGGAAGTTCTCAAAGAGGCCAACACAAAAAGGGAGCTCCTAAAAAACATCAGAAAGAAACAATCAACATTTTTTTGGGCACATCATAAGAAGAGGAAATTGGAATACTTGGTTACAACTGGCAAAATAAAAGTAAAGAGAGATCGCGGACGACAAAGAGAGAAAATACTGGGTAGCTTGGTGTCATGGCATGGAAAACAGTCAACAACAGAACTGATACGATGCACTGTAGATAGAAGATTGTGGAAGGACATGATCGCCTACGCCAACCAGTACGGCACATGGCGATGATGATCACCTTGTAGTAGTAGTAGCCTCCGTCAGTTATGTAGTAGTAGCCTATCTCAGTAATAATTGACTATGGATTTTCAGCGCCCCTAGAAATGTTATTTTGTCTATTCTTTCACCGTGTATTCTCTTTTTCTATGAATCTGTCTGCTTCGCTCTTGAGTTGGACCTTTAGAGTATATTTCTGATGATTGCGGTCTGCATTTATTTCTTCTCAGGCTGCAGGGATAAACCAGGGTCAACATATCATGTTTACACACGTCTACAAATCGAAGTTTTGGGCACCTGTTAGTTCTTTTGCCACCTGCCTGTTGTCCGTAGAGTATATCTTTCGCTATGCAGTCATTTTTCATACGGCGTAATTGGCCAAGCCAGCGTAACCTACGTTGTCTAAGCAGCGTGTAGATGTTCGGGAGGCTTGTGCGAGTCATGACCTCCACGTTTGTCATTTTTTCCGTCCAGGTTATACCAAGAACACGGCGAGGACATCACATGGAACGCAATTAGTCTTCTCTTCTGCCTTGCTTAAGTTGTCCAAGATTCGCTGCCATACAGGAGTATACAATGGTGCAGACATTGTAAACTGCGTCCTTTGTTTTAATTGTTGGTTTGCTGTTTTGCCAAACGCGCCTAGAAATACGGACAAAGGTAGTAGCAGCTTTACCAATGCGGGTGTCAATTTCTGTATCTAAAGATAGTTTGTCGTTGATCCCATGTAGCTAAACTGTATAGTGTACATCGAGTGTGCAGTTGTCGATAATGACTGTAGGTATTGCTTTACCGTCCAACCGAGAATATTAGTTTTCTTCAAACTTATTGTTAGACCGAAGCCTCTGCAGGCATGCGAAAAGCGATGTATGATGCTCTGAAGTTTCTGTCATCTACGGTTCTAAATATTGATAATTTAACGTCAATTTCAATAGCAAATTGGTAATTAATGTATGTCATATTTGGTCATTCTTTCATGTCGATGTCATATTTCGGTCACTCTTTCATGTCTATATCATATTTCGGTCACTCTTTCATGTCTATGTCATATCTGACATTTGTAGCTCATAAATGCCGGAATATTTAGATGATTGTAAAGTCATACAAATCCGAGTCCTAGTAATAACCATCAGTAGAGACTGCCAGAAAGGAATAAAAAGAAAACAACAAAACGACTGAAGAATAAAGTGCACCATACCAATGAAGCAGTAAAAGTATATAAATCGAAGATATATATTTTCCAACATTGTAATCATGGACAATCTCCCAAACAAAAGTAAAGAAAATGGGCCCATCGTTAGATACTGCTGTAAACACATTACCTTGCATAATGTTAAAAAGATGGATAGATGTAGTGACAGAGACAAGTAACAACAAAGGGAAATCACTAATTCAGACAATTCGAGCAGCACAAAAACGACAAATGATATAAACCACGACACCTTTTAGGTATCAGTGAAAAGAAAAAAGAAAGAAGAAGGTGGACTCCAGGTATCAAAAAGATCTTGAACTCGATAACAGTGGAAACGGGAAAACTCTTTTGATGGGCAGTGATGAGCGTGACACACAGCTAGATGATTGCGAAGTATTGTAATTCTTTTCTTTCAATATCAACAGTAAATGTCCTAGTTTCGCAAGCGTATAGAAATACGGATGCGGCTACTTTTTGTATCAATCTGTTCTTTGGAAATGTTTTCACTCTCCAAGATCTAGTCAGACCTGCTAAAGCCAAACAATTGTAGATAACCGTTGAAAGCACGTCTTTGATAACCTCCCTTTGGTATAGTTATGTCCCCTTACTTGTTGAGGAAAGATGGCGACGGACTTTTGGCAAAATACTTCCGCTATGTTCAGGAGAGAAGCCGATGATTTAAAGTAGATATTTACACACACTTTGGTGGAACTACTGAAACTAACATGGCGAAAAGAGGATTTGCCGAGGGTTACAGAGGCCGGGACATGCAGCTAGGATGAGAGAAAATGTTTCTCAGGCCCTGAGAGATAGTGCAATACAGGTGAGTCTGGCTACTCAGCTACTGCTACTCGGCTACTGCTACAAGTACAAGCCAAGCCAACGAAGGTCTCTAGCAGTCTTCACATCCTCTAACTCTAACTAAACTTACTACTACTCTTAGTCTAGTCTCTCTACCACTCTCTGATCTCTTCTACTATAAACTACAATAACAAACATTACAACAGCCAGATCTAAACTTTTTCACACTGGCATGTTGTTACTAGCTCGTATTTCTGTTTTTCTTATTGTGTGAAGGCTAAATGCCAAAATTAAACATAAAAAGCAAAAAGGCAGGCGTACTTTTTTATTTGATGGCGATGACCCATCTATCACACTAACCGTAGTTATTTATCGTAGACAAACATATTCAACTGCACTTTTTCAGTTTTCGTTTTCACAGCTTGGCTTGTTTAGCTTTTCACTCTAGTCTCTCCAGGGGTGGGGAACCTTTTATTGAGGGCCAGCAGATCTGAAAACTATGAATTTCATAGTTTATGAAGATGTTGAGGCCAGGTACCACCACCTCATAATGAAGCCATTATATAAATTACCTAATTTACATTCACAAGTGATTGTAATGTAAACATCTTATAAGTGATGGAGAGTGGAATGAAAAGGAGAGGAGTGAGACAGAAAAGGGGGGAGATCAAATTCAACAATAAATTATAAATAGCAAGTAGAGTGGTTTAATCAATGAGAGGCTTGTGCCTGAACTTCATGGCTTCACGCTGTCCATATTTGGTGGTATTTGACTAACAGCAATGTGTATTATGTTTTCTAAATTTATGTCAGTTAATCAATTTCTTACTTTTGATGTAGTCCACTTCATCATCATCATTGAGTGCCGTCTCCGCAACGAAGGTTGGCTACCATGGAGCGCCATTTTGCTCTATCTCTTGCTTTGATGGTGCAGGTTGTCATCGGTTGATTTGTCCATCTTTTGATGTTACTCGTCCATGTTAATCTTGGTCTGCCTCTGCCTCTTTTACCTTGTATTTTCCCCTCCAGGATCACTTTCAGTAGGCTGTTGTGTCTTTTAACATGGCCTAAGAATCGCATTTGTCTTGTTCTAATTGTGTTCAGAAGTTCTCTTTTCATTTTTAGTTGTTTTAAGACTTTGTCATTTGTTTGACAGCTTTTTCATAAAAATGAGAATTTTCTTTAAAATTGACATTTTATTTTTTTTACACCAAATGAAAGTATAATCAATTTTGCATGGAATAAATCATTTCTTGTTGCAAAAAACAGTTTGAAAGTATTTTAAAATAATATTTTTAATTGGCATGGTAACTCCTTCTTTTACCTCATTAAATATGCAAAATTTTCAAATTGCCATAACTTTTTTATTTATCAACGTATTTAAATAATTTTTTCACTAAATCTCTTATAATTCCATAAAAAATAGCATCTAAACCATGTTAACAACAACATGTAAACTAAATTTTCATTGGCTAAAAACTTGAAGTCTTGTGGCTATACTAAAATTTCAGCCAATCAGAAATCGTCTTACATCCGTTACAAAATACGGTTGTAAACAAATCCAGGTCTTCCGGTAATCAGAATTCAGAATCTCACGTGTTCTGCACATGTTATGAGCTGTTATTCTTGTTTACATATTTAAATATACATTATTAAATAAGTACTTGTGTTTAAACCATATAAATTAATAAATATGAATAATTATAGACGTAAAGATCGTCCTAAGAAAAGGAAGTTTCACGGCAATAGATTTACTAAGAAAGTTAGTGTCAGTCACTTAGCGTCCAGCGACGACACTGACAGGCACAACACTGACAACACCACTCATCACATTTCTGATACTATTGACAGCAGTGACACAATCGATTCAGACACCAGCAATATATCTACATTCACTAGAAAGTCATCAGCATTTGAGAAACTTGCAGGTAGCTCTACGAATTATACAGACATATCTACTGGTTCAACAGACAATGAAGCTACTACTAGTACTAGTGGGCTCAGAATTTTTGATATTCAGCAACTTATTGATTTCATTCAACTGTTCCATGTCCACAATGCTGTTCCCACAGAGATAATGTGTTTTCTGTGTCTGAGCATTTATCTGGTATTAGTTCACAACTACAATTCCAGTGTAAAATGTGCAAACATACACTCATTTTACAAAATCAGGAAAATATTAATTTAAGGTTCCAGTTTGCAATGTATGGCATTGGCTGTCATGACCAGAAAGGTCGCCGCTTTCTGGCAGCTATGAATATGCCCCCGCCAGTTTCAAGTGTACGATCATCAGTTTTCAAGAATAATATTCTTCATGCAACTATGGCAGTTGCAGCATCGAGCATGAGAAAGGCAGCAGCTGAGCTGAAAAATGCAGAGCAGTCAGATGATGCGACAGTTTCCTGTGATGGTACATGGCAGAGAAGGGGATTTTCAAGCAGAAATGGAATTTCAACATGTCTGTCTGTAAGTAAGAAAGCACCAGCAAAAGTCCTTGATGTGGAGGTCCTGTCTAATTACTGTGATGCATGTGCAAAGATGAATAAGAAAATTTCTGGTGAGAAATTACTGGAATGGAAGGAACAACACAAGAGCACTTGCAAGAAAAATCATGATGGTTGTGCAGGAAACATGGAACCTGTAGGTCTGAAAAGAATCTTTCTTAGATCAGTCAGTCAGTATGGCCTCAAATACACTGGTTACCTAGGAGATGGAGATTCAAAAAGTTACAAAGAAATTGCTGAGCTGAAACCTCCCATTTATACAGGTAAAACAATTACAAAACTAGAATGTTGCGGCCATGTTCAGAAGAGGATGGGAAAGAGACTCCTAGATAAAGTTACTGCCAACAAAAGCAAACTATTTGAAGAAAATGGTAAAAAATATAAAGGAATCGGAGGTGTTGGAAGACTGACAAAAATAGCAATAAAAAGAATTCAGGGTCACTATGGAGGCGCGATTCGATCAAACACAGGAAATTTAGATGAAATGAAAAAGGCAATATGGTCAATCTGGGAACATAGGAAAGGAATACATTTAAACTGTGGAAAATGGTGCCATGGTCAAATAAAAAATAAGCTGCCAGATTTTGTGATGCAAATAATAAAACCTGTATTTGAAGATCTTTCAAATGATGAGTTATTGAGCAAGTGTTTGCACGGTGGAACACAAAATGCTAATGAAGCATTCCATCATATGATCTGGGAAAGGTGCCCTAAAACTACTTTTGTTGGTAGAGATAGACTAGAAATAGCTGTGAGTGATGCTATTATTGTCTATAATGAAGGAGAACTGGGCAGACTTGAAATATTAAAGAATTTAGGACTAAGCTGTGGGTACTACACATGTCGTCATTTCGAAATTTTGATCTGGCACGTATAAGAGCAGCTGAAAAAAGGATTAAAATAAATAATAAGATAAAAGAGCTATAAAAGGTGTTCAGAGAGCTGAGGGATATCCTGAAGATGACTCATATGCAGCAGGAGCTCATTAAACCAAGGTTATGTTTAAAAACAGCATGGTAAGTTACATTTTTGCAATTTTCTCTCAATTCAATTTTTACTACATTTTTAGTGACATTTGACAGAATATCTCAAAAAGTTATTAATATTTTGTTTCCAAATTTGGCAGACAGTTAGGGATATACAACTGTACCATACTGTACTAAGGGGAATGCTGTAGATCAATAACTTATGATTTTTAGTGATATTTTATAACCCTTACCCCTAATTTTTAAAAAAAAAATTGTTATTGTTCCCCATAAATGAGGATATTTTGTCAACCACAGACCTAATCCAAAAGTTCTTAGTACAGAAATGATATAACTTCATGTTCTATATGCATACCAAATTATATGAAGCTATCTTTATTAGTTTCTGAGATATCATAACAAACATGTCAGTCTAAATTTAGAGATTTTCCGCACAAAATACTACATTTTCAGCAAAATGAGCATAAAATATGTTATTTTCAGGCACAAAACTTAATTTTCCTGAAATTTTAAACTATTATGTTTCACATAAAAGCATTGTTTACAGTAGATATAGTGAAAATCAATTTGCTAGTTTAAGCTGTCCTTAAGACTTTGTCATTTGTTTTCTTTTCCTTCCATCCAATTCTACCTATTCTTCTATATATCCACATTTCAAAGGCTTCAATCTCTGTTCTGTTTTCTTGTCTAATGTCCATGTTCAGCACCATATAGAATATTGAGAAGATGTAACATTTTGCTATTCTTAGTTTTAGTTCTGGTGTTATTTGTTTTGATGTTAGTATGTCCACTTAAGTTTTGATAAAAATTGTTCACAAACATAAATGCCACCAAACAATGAAGCCACTTTTTGGACATTTGATGTGATTATTAAATATTGTTCATGTGGGAAATAAGATGTATAGAAGTCCTGTATCTTCCTGTCCCTCCACTTTGATTTCAGAATATTTTTTTCTTGCAAGTCAATAATTTCCATTTGTATCTCTGCGGGAGCAGCATTTACATCAATACCAAATGGTGTTTGAGAAACATTCTAACCTTGTTTGTTGTGCAGCAATATCTTTGAAACGCTCCATGAGCTGGCAGTAAATATCATTAATGGTGTCAGTTTAGCTGATGAAACTAATGAGATTTCTTCTGCTCTCCAAGCCTTACAAAAAATTTAGTATTTCCTTCTCGCAGGTTACTCTCCCTCAGTTTCATTTCTTCCTGTAAAGCTTTGATATGCCCGTAAAGTTCGTATACCAGTTGACCTTGTGTTTGTAATTTGAGATTAAGGTCATTAAATGTTGAATCATGTCAACCAAAAACACTACCATTAAGGATCCAATAATTCTTTGACCAGACTACTCTTTGTGTCCATGAAAAGTTAGTAACATAAGTCATTCAGCATGTAAGTTATTAAATCATTTCAGTATTTTCCCTTGTCTTAACCAGCGTACTTCACAACAATCAAGCAGATTGCCATACTCTGAGTTAACTCCGTGAAGGAATTCTTGGAATTAGTGATGGTTGTACCCTCTTGCCATTATAAAGTTCACACACAATACAACGACTGGCAAGATGCCAGCAACTTTAAACGGTACACAGATATTCTTGGTCAGTAAAATAATGTAAGAATGAAACATCAAGATGACCTAATCTGAGATATCTAATAAGTGGGATTTGTTTTTGTCAACCAGTCCTGACTTTTGACCAGTCATAGCTGGTGCTCCGTCTGTTGTCACTTCACAAAGCCTGTCCCAATTTAATCCAAATCTTTAAGAGCGAGCTCCAGCACTTTGAAAATATCCTCACCTCTTGTGTGTCTTTGAGTGGTTGTAATCCTAATATGTCCTCTATAATGTTCAATAATTTGACAATGCTCCTAATAAGATAACTAATTGAGCTGTGTCTGTCATATCACTTGAGTCATCTAAGGTGACGGGGAATACTACAAATTCTAACCCACTCTCTTTTAAGTTTTTAACATCTTTCCCCATGTCATCGATGCGTCCTCCGACAGCCGGTGTGATAAACTTGTTTGGTAAAATGAATAACCCTAAACCCGGACAAAGCACTTTAGCAGCTGCTTTGAAACACTCTTTTACAAATTCTTCATCGAAAAATGGTTTTAAACTTTTCACAGTTTTTTTCACAAATAATATGGCTCACACAAACAACATTCTTTGAACATTTATTTACATTGCAAAACACACTCTGTTGACCTTCCAGTGACTACTTTAAATGTGCTATTTTGTCTTGCCTAACTTGTCCTTCCAGTGACTTCTTTAAATGTGCTATTTTGTCCTGTCTAACTTGTCCTTCCAGTGACTTCTTTAAATGTGCTATTTTGTCCTGTCTAACTTGTCCTTCCAGTGACTTCTTTAAATGTGCTATTTTGTCCTGTCTAACTTGTCCTTCCAATGACTTCTTTAAATGTGCTATTTTGTCCTGCCTAACTTGTCCTTCCAGTGACTTCTTTAAATGTGCTATTTTGTCCTGTCTAACTTGTCCTTCCATGACTTCTTTAAATGTGCTATTTGTCCTGCCTAACTTGTCCTTCCAGTGACTTCTTTAAATGTGCTATTTTGTCCTGTCTAACTTGTCCTTCCAATGACTTCTTTAAATGTGCTATTTTGTCCTGCCTAACTTGTCCTTCCAGTGACTTCTTTAAATGTGCTATTTTGTCCTGCCTAACTTGTCCTTCCAGTGACTTCTTTAAATGTGCTATTTTGTCCTGCCTAACTTGTCCTACCAGTGACTTCTTTAAATGTGCTATTTTGTCCTGCCTAACTTGTCCTACCAGTGACTTCTTTAAATGTGCTATTTTGTCTTGCCTAACTTGTCCCTCTAGGAAACTGTAATTTACATGTTTGGTTTGGAAGTGATGTCTCAGGTTGTATTCTTTAATGTTATGGATTTTAATTCGTTTACAGTGATACTGAGGCCTTTCATAACCATAACCATACCTCTTTAATAAGAACAAATATTTGTTCATTACATATTAAATACACAGGGTTATTACAATCATCATCACCATCAAGTACCAGGCTACTGGCATAGGTGATCATGTCTCTCCACAACTTTCGATCTTGACAGTTCTTTATCATTTCTGTTGTTGACCTTCTGCCAAGCCATTCTCTTAAGCTGTCAGGTATTTTTTCTCTATGCTTCCCTCTATCTCTTCGTCCCTCAATTTTTCCAGTTGTTACATATTCCCGTTGTTCTCTTCTCATTACATGGCCAAAAAATGATGATTGTTTCTTCCTAATATTGGAAATTAGCTCTCTTTTTGCTTTGACCTCTTTCAGAACATTTTCATTACACTTCTTAGCTGCCCCTGGTATTCTCAACATTCTTCTGTAAAACCACATTTCTACAGACTCCAGTGATTTTCTTATCTGTTGTCCTATTGTCCATGATTCACATCCATATGTTAAGACCGGCTCTACATAACATTTAAGAACTGGTGCATAAACTTGTATAAGATTTATGTCTATTGGCTTTCCATTCAATTTCACTAAAAGGGCTCTGTCAGATATTTGGTAAAAGCCTTTCACTGTTCTTGCTCTTTCTGCATCCAAGATGATACCTACTCCTCTTTGGTGTTCAGTACCTCCAGAATAGATTATTTTATGTTTATCAGAGTACATCTCCCCTGATCCGGTGTATCTCATTTCACAAAGTCCCAGTAAATGTAAACCCATTCTTTTCGTTTGTTGTATGATGTTATTGTTGTCACAATACAAAATAAATAATCCATCTTTCCTGAAATGTACACAATTCTGTATCCACTTTCCTCCCTTTACTTGATAGTGCCATTGTGTAACTAACTGGTGACAACTGGTTATTAATGTTAAATACATTGCTATTTAGTTAGAAACATATGGTCATTAACACCATATTCCCCATATGCCTAGCAAGACAGGGAGACCTTTACTTTTCCTTATTTATTTAACAATTGCATAATGTCCGTTCACTACCACAATTCATAACCCTCATTCACACCAAAAACTATGATCTTTTACCCATCGCAACACCACTCTTGTGATATATGTTCATCATCAAAGACAATGAGCTGTGCAGCCTTGGCATGTAACATGTAGTAACTTATAGATCAAAGACAATGAGCTGTGCAGCCTTGGCATGTAACATGTAGTAACTTATAGATCAAAGACAATGAGCTGTGCAGCCTTGGCATGTAACATGTAGTAACTTATAGATCAAAGACAATGAGCTGTGCAGCTTTGGCATGTAACATGTAGTAACTTATAGATCAAAGACAATGAGCTGTGCAGCCTTGGCATGTAACACGTAGTAACTAATAGATCAAAAGTATACACATTATTTCCTTTTGGTGAATTTGTTCATAAAATTATCATATTTTTTTTGGTTCTGAATTTTTTTTAATGTGTTCTTCTTTCCAACTCCCTGTGGAACATAGATCTTCAACAAACACTTTTCGGCTCCCTGTCAAACATAGATCTTCAACACTTTCCAAGACGTTCAGTTTCATGCCTTTTTTTTTTTTAAAGATAATCCCATGTCTTCCCCAACTTCTTCATCTCTGCTTCCGCCTGTCTTTTCTAAGAATATTTTGGTTGTCCCTTTTATGTCTTCCCCTGGGTTTCCAAAAAAGGGCCTGTCATGTAATACTCTCAGTTGGCCTAGTGATTTTGTCCTGCTGTTTCCATCCTTTTATTCTGCGTAAGCATCCATTAATGAAGGTCTGAATCTTCATGATTGTCATTTTTGTTGTTCATCATGTTTCACAGCCATATAATAGGGCTGACTTAACATTTGATTTGAAAATTTTTATTTTTGTATGTAACCTAATTTCTTTAGATTTCTATGTTCTTTGGTTATGGAAGGCCCAGGTATCACTGCATATGAATTAAAATCCATAATTGCTCAACCACCCATTGCCAGTGGAATCATCCGATTCACTATCTCATCTCCCAAACAAAGAAAGGCAGCTGCAGTCCCCATTATAGCAGTCTCAGCACACGCCAAAAGACATAAGATGAAACCGCACAGAAAGTGAACACAGCCAACTGTTCCCTGCCATATGATATCGTCATTCATCGTAAACAATTGGAATATCGAAACATGATCAAACGGATGAAACACACAGCTCATGGTGTGCACAGAGCACCTATCTTGGAATATGAGAAAACTGCAACAAGGAACACTTTCATACATAGCCTTCAATGGTTCCTGCCGCCTATCCACCATATTGACCGGAAGTTCATGTCCTCCTGAAAATGATGATCGTCATATTTTTTAAAATCTATAGCGCTTGATAATGTTAGGACATCGTTTTTTACTCCAATTTCGAACATAAAACACAGTCGTCAGATTATCCCTGTCGCACATCACACAACAGACCGTAAGATTAGCGTATCATGAGAAACACATCTCTCTACTGTCTGATGTGGTCTGTCTATAACTCATGAGAAACACATCTCTCTACTGTCTGATGTAGGTCTGTCTATAACTCATGAGAAACACATCTCTCTACTGTCTGATGTGGGTCTGTCTATAACTCATGAGAAACACATCTCTCTACTGTCTGATGTAGGTGTGTCCTGGAAGAGCACTTTGAAAAACTTTTGAACAGACCCGCTCAAATAATCCTCCAGATATACTACCAGCAGAAGAAGAGTTACACGTTAACTGTGGAAAGCCAAGCAAGGAAGTGTGCTACGTCATCATAATGGCTCATCGTATATCCCTAGACCGGCCGTATGGCGGTCTAGGGATATACGATGAGCCATTATGATGACGTAGCACACATAACAATGGCTGCGCCCATAGATTCCTGATTACTCTAGTGAATGCAGCCTATTATGAACGAAACGCGTTGCAAATTCTCTAAAGAGATAAAACTTCGGCTGACTTGACGGAGCAATCCACATTAATGAGTTGTAACATGTAAATGACTTGTGTCAAACAATTCCAACAATGGTCATTGAACAGCACTCAATGTGACGTAAACCGCAGATCAACTCTAGCCGGTGGAAGGTCGCATTCACAACACTTGATTTGTCAAAAAGGAATATTGTCGTGCATACTACTCCGCTTCATCGGCGCAGATGTGTTAAGTAGAACATCATTTTGACTTTAACGCAGAAAATTGCAATGGAGAGCTGAAATAAATCAGACCCCAAGTGCAACTTCTGCAGTGATCGAGAGAACGTGAACTTGTTCCACCATCTTGGAAATGGAAGTAGCTCATTTCCTTGTTTCTCAGTGCAATGAAGACTCCTCTTGCTTTTGTATCCTTATTATGGTGTATTATTATGTGATAGGAGAGCTATGTCATCAGCAAAGTATAAGTCATCAAGTTGCTTGCTCAGTGTCCACTGGATTCCATTTCTGTTGTTCTGAGTTATTTTCATAATCCAATCTATGGGAAGTAGAAAGAGAAATGAAGATAGAAGGTGTTCCTGCCTTACTCCTGTTTTTATTTCAAACGTTTCTATAAGCTGCCCTTCGAACACAACACTACATTTCATTGCGTCATACATTGTTCTTATCTGGTTAATAAACTTATGGGGATTCTGTTATGATTCAGCAACTTCCAAAGCATTCCTCTGTTTCAACTATCAAATGCCTTTTCGTAATCTATGAATCCAATATAAAGTGGGGACTGTAGTTCTAAACTTTGTCCGACTATTATACATAGAGTAGTTATTTTATCAGCACATGTTCTCTGTTCTTCCTAAAACCTGCTTGTTCATCTCTCAAATGTTTCTTTATGACCTTTTTTAGCCTCTCCAGAATGATTCTGTTTAGTATTTTTCCTGGTACTGATAGTAACATAATTCCCCTATAATTTGTGCACACCTGTAAACTTCCTTTCTGTGGTAGTTTGATCATATAACCATCTTTCCAGTCTTTAGGTATTTCTTCCTCTCCCAAATTTTATCTAATAGATTATGTACACCTTGGTAGAGGTGTTAATATCTGCTTTGATGGCTTCTGAAAGAATTTCATCTGGTCCTGTGGCTTTACCATTTTTTAATAGTTTGATGGCTTTCATTATTTCTTCCTTGCTTGGCTTTCCACAGTTAACGTGTAACTCTTCTTCTGCTGGTAGTATATCTGGAGGATAATTTGAGCCGGGTCTGTTCAAAAGTTCTTCAAAGTGCTCTTTCCAGGACACACCTACATCAGACAGTAGAGAGATGTGTTTCTCATGAGTTATAGACAGACCCACATCAGACAGTAGAGAGATGTGTTTCTCATGAGTTATAGACAGACCTACATCAGACAGTAGAGAGATGTGTTTCTCATGAGTTATAGACAGACCACATCAGACAGTAGAGAGATGTGTTTCTCATGAGTTATAGACAGACCTACATCAGACAGTAGAGAGATGTGTTTCTCATGGTTATAGACAGACCTACATCAGACAGTAGAGAGATGTTTTCTCATGAGTTATAGATAGACCTACATCAGACAGTAGAGAGATGTGTTTCTCATGAGTTATAGATAGACCTACATCAGACAGTAGAGAGATGTGTTTCTCATGAGTTATAGACAGACCTACATCAGACAGTAGAGAGATGTGTTTCTCATGAGTTATAGACAGACCACATCAGACAGTAGAGAGATGTGTTTCTCATGAGTTATAGATAGACCTACATCAGACAGTAGAGAGATGTGTTTCTCATGAGTTTAGACAGACCTACATCAGACAGTACAGAGAACATCTGTCCAGAGTTTAGATCTCATTCTCTACAGCAAGAGAATGCCCTGTCACGAGCACTTGCTTTAAGCTACCAGTCTTCTTCTTTCTATCCTTCCTCTATTGCCGTTGGCGTCGAGGGAGATACAATCTGCGATTTCTCTCTCTCTCTCTCTCTCTCTCTCTCTCTCTGCGACCAAGACTCATCAGAGTAGGATTCCAGACTCTCCCATGAAGTCTGCTGTATGTTTTAGCGATTCGATTGCCCCATATAGTTTCTCTTCCAGGGAGGTGGGTGTGGACCACATTGTTCTTCTCATGAATGTGTACTTGGGGCAATCCTGTAGAACATGTTTTGTAGGCATATTGTCCAGTGTACAGTGGCATAGGCTGGTTGTACCTATTTTGAATTTTGTGAACATGTGATTCCTCATTCTATTGTGGTCAGTGCGTAGGCAAAGTATGACGACTTGATCCTCCTTGATAGTTGATGGTGGTATCCGTCCCTCTCGTTATGATTTGGGTGTTCTCGTTTCCTTTTTTCATGGTACTGACCTTTGAGGATGGATTTGGCTTCATCATAACTGAGCGGATGGTTCTCTTGTGGTAATCTCCCTCCCTCTTTAGCTAATTTGTCTGCGCGTTCGTTCCCGTGTATAGTACAGTGTGACGTGATCTGCGATTTAAGCTACCAGTGTCGCGTAATCTGCGATTTAAGCTACCAGTGTCAGTGTGAAATGCCGTTAGGTGGGACTGGTTGGTCTCGAGGCAAGACGCCGGCCTCGAGATAGAGAGGTTGTGGTTCAAACCTCGGCTACACCGGTTGGGATTTTTATTTATGATTTCTCTCTGCGGCAACCACCCCTGGTCTCAGCAGCGAGGCCCGGCTTGAAACGTCAATTACTCATCAACGGAAAAAAAATGAGTACCTCCGAAGACGGAGTTATCTGCCTGTACGGCGAGGGACCCCAGTATACACGCTGCCAGGGAAAAATGGATTAACATGCACAATTCAGTTCCTAGCCTCTAGGGACTTCGTCAGAGGTAAAAGCTGGCGAATGGAAAAAAAAAAATGCCGTCACCAACCGCCAGCGTGTAGGCAACAAATATTTGACAACTTTCGGTTATGAATCGACAACTATCATGTGCCCTTTGTCGACAAACGTAGTGGCGCTCTCAGACACATCATTGTGTCGACACTAGCTTTCCAGCTCGTCGCTCACGAATGGTGTCGACAAGACGAGTTTGTGTTGTTGGTGCCAGCTATGATCCCCGCCAGATCGCTGAGAAGGTGCACGCCGCCATGTCTGCGTCTGCACGACCAGCCTGTGCGCCTCCACCTGTTTTATGTCCTTCACCTTGAAATGTCAACACACCCGCACGTGAGCCCTCAGACTGCAATTTTTGCTGAGATGGACCAGTTTTCCCACTCACACCCTCTGTAGTCGACCCCTGACTTGTACCAAAGGTCTACTTCACCACCCTGTCGAGTTGCCGAAACCGATCCATAAGATGCCAACACTTCTCATTCTTGTTTTTCTTCCCTACCAATGGAAACAGAACCATAGATTTTAGAAGCAGTGATCTCTGCAATATGTGCCATTTTGGCACGCAAGGTTTCTGTTTTTGAGATTGTGGTTCTGCCCTATGTGCCTACTTTGGCTCGAAAGGACAATAGATAGATAGAATTGATACCGCTGCTACTTTATGTTTGTTTAACGTCATCCATATCTGTGTACTTTAGTTAGAACCGTTTCCACTGCTCTCTGTCCACATCTCCATTCACCTGATCATCTAACATGTAGCTATAGATAATTGTGCTTCATCGTTTGTTGTCGTTGTCTCTGTTTTCTGAGAAGGCTACAGGCCGAAACGTCAGTATTGTGTTGTGTTCCCTCTTTGTAAAGCTGTCACCATACCTTGGAGTGTCTAACTCCCCATCACTGGCTCCTTGTTTTTCTTGCTCTTCTTCTTTCACTTCTTGTTCATCTTATTTTTCTCCTCCACGTACTCCTACCCTTCTTCTTCTTCTCCTCCTCCTCCTCCTTTTTCTCTTCTTCTTCTTCTCCTCCTCCTCCTCCTTCTTTTTCTTCTTCTTCTTCTTCTCCTCCACTTTCTTCTCTGCTTTTTCTCCTTCTTCTTCTTCTCCTCCACTTTCTTCTTCTGCTTTTTCTCCTTCTTCTCTTCTCCTCCACTTTCTTCTTCTGCTTTTTCTCCTTCTTCTTATTCTCCTCCACTTTCTTCTTCTTCTTTCTTCTTCTTTTTCTTCTTCTTCTTCTTCTCCTCCTTCTCCACTTTCTTCTTCTTCTCCTCCACTTTCTTCTTCTGCTTTTTCTCCTTCTTCTTCTTCTCCTCCACTTTCTTCTTCTTCTTTTTCTTCTTCTTCTTCTTCTTCTTCTTCTTCTTCTTCTCTTCTTCTTCTTCTTCTTCTTCTTCTTCTTCTTCTTTCTTCTCCTCCTTCTCCACTTTCTTCTTCTTCTCCTCCACTTCTTCTTCTGCTTTTTCTCCTTCTTCTTCTTCTCCTCCACTTTCTTCTTCTTCTTCTTCTTCTTCTTCTTCTTCTCTTCTTCTTCTTCTCTTCTTCTTCTTCTTCTTCTTCTTCTCCTCCACTTTCTTCTTCTGCTTTTTCTCCTTCTCTCTTCTCCTCCACTTTCTTCTTCTTCTTCTTCTTCTTCTTCTTCTTCTTCTTCTTCTTCTTCTTCTTCTTCTTCTCCTCCTTCTCCACTTTCTTCTTCTTCTCTCTCCACTTTCTTCTTCTTCTTCTTCTTCTTCTTCTTCTTCTTCTTCTTCTTCTTCTTCTCTTCTTCTTCTTCTTCTCCTCCTCCACTTTCTTCTTCTCTTCTCTTCTTCTTCTTCTCTTCTTCTTCTTCTCTTCTTCTCTCTTCTTCTTCTTCTCCTCCTTCTCTACTTTCTTCTTCTTCTCCTCCACTTTCTTCTTCTGCTTTTTCTCCTTCTTCTTCTTCTCCTCCACTTCTTCTTCTTCTTCTTCTTCTTCTTCTTCTTCTTCTTCTTCTTCTTCTTCTTCTTCTTCTTTCTTCTTCTTCTCTCTTCTTCTCCTCCTCCACTTTCTTCTTCTGCTTTTTCTCCTTCTTCTTCTTCTCCTCCACTTTCTTCTTCTTCTTCTTCTTCTTCTTCTTCTTCTTCTTCTTCTTCTTCTTCTTCTTCTTCTTCTTCTTCTCCTCCTCCTTCTCCACTTTCTTCTTCTTCTCCTCCTATTTCTTCTTCTGCTTTTTCTCCTTCTTCTTCTTCTCCTCCTATTTCTTCTTCTGCTTTTTCTCCTTCTTCTTCTTCTCCTCCACTTTCTTCTTCTTCTCCTCCACTTTCTTCTTCTTCTTTTTCTTCTTCTTCTTCTTCTTCTTCTCCCCCTTCTCCACTTTCTTCTCTTCCCCTCCCCAGCACCCTTCCTACATAAATTTTCACGTATTTTCTTAACACCCCCCCCCCCATATTTCAGCTGAATATGAAAAAAATTGTGATAACGAAGAGGGAAGATGTTTGAGAGCTGTGACCTACATCATGTGATTGTGTTGCGCAGTCTGTGCAAGATGTGATGTGTTGCGGCAGTCTGTGCAAGATGTGATGCTTGTGTTTCCCCTACGACCATTCGCTACTTAGCCCACAGCGCTAACTTTCCTTATTATTCACAATCCCAGTTGTCGTTCTTGCCCCCTTAAAAACCCTTACCCCTCCCTTTGCCTCTGTCATCGCCGTCTCAACTTTTCCTTAGCTGAAACCTGGCCCGTCAGTACGGCGGAGAAATGTTGCCAGATAGCCTTGGGTTTGTTTCGTTTATAGGCAACAGTGTTTGGTTGAGGGTTTGTAAACAGTGTTTGGTTGATGGGTTTGTAGATGACAGTGTTTG
Organism: Megaustenia siamemsis; assembly: GCA_032433765.1. NCBI lineage: Eukaryota > Metazoa > Mollusca > Gastropoda > Stylommatophora > Ariophantidae > Megaustenia > Megaustenia siamemsis. Next base: position 66,028,367 of record JAVIAB010000108.1, read on the forward strand.
GTTGATGGTTTGTAGACAACAGTGTTTGGTGATGGGTTTGTAGACACAGTGTTTGGTTGATGGTTTCTAGGCAACAGTGTTTGGTTGATGGGTTTGTAGATGACAGTGTTTGGTTGATGGGTTTGTAGATGACAGTGTTTGGTTGATGGGTTTGTAGACAACAGTGTTTGGTTGATGGTTTGTAGGCAACAGTGTTTGGTTGATAGGTTTGTAGATGACAGTGTTTCGTTGATGGGTTTGTAGACAACAGTGTTTGGTTGATGGGTTTGTAGACAACAGTGTTTGGTTGATGGGTTTGTAGACAACAGTGTTTGGTTGATGGGTTTGTAGACACAGTGTTTGGTTGATGAGTTTGTAGATGACAGTGTTTGGTTGAGGGTTTGTAGATGACAATGTTTGGTTGATGGTTTGTAGACAACAGTGTTTGGTTGATGGGTTTGTAGACAACTGTATTTGTTTGATGGGTTTGTAGACAACTGTGTTTGGTTGATGGGTTTGTAGACAACTGTGTTTGGTTGATCGGTTTGTAGACAACTGTGTTTTGGTGATAGGTTTGTAGACAACTGTGTTTGGTTGATAGGTTTGCAGACAACTGTGTTTGGTTGATGGGTTTGGTAGGCAACTGTGTTTGGTTGATAGGTTTGTAGAAAATTGTTTGGTTGATAGGTTTGTAGACAACTGTTTTTGGTTGATAGGTTTGCAGACACTGTGTTTGGTTGATAGGTTTGTAGAAAATTGTTTGGTTGATAGGTTTGTAGACAACTGTGTTTGGTTGATAGTTTTGTAGACAACTGTGTTTGGTTGATAGGTTTGTAGAAAATTGTTTGGTTGATAGGTTTGTAGACAACTGTGTTTGTTGATAGTTTGTAGAAGACAGCTGTGTTTGGTTGATATGTTTGCAGACAACTGTGTTTGGTTGATAGATTTGCAGACAACTGTGTTTGGTTGATAGGTTTGCAGACAACTGTGTTTGGTTGATGGGTTTGTAGACAACTGTGTTTGGTTGATAGGTTTGCAGACAACTTTGTTTGGTTGATGGGTTTGTAGACAACTGTGTTTGGTTGATAGGTTTGCAGACAACTGTGTTTGGTTGATGGGTTTGTAGGCAACTGTGTTTGGTTGATAGGTTTGCAGAAATTGTTTGGTTGATAGGTTTGTAGACAACAATGTTGTGATTGATAGGTTTGTAGACAACAGTGTTTTGGTTGATGTAGGCACTTCTACAGTGACTGTTTTGTTCTTGATGACTGTAGGCACTTCCACTGTGACTGTCTTGTTGTTCTTGATGACTTTAGGCACTTCCACAGTGACTGTTTTGTTCTTGATGACTGTGGGCACTTCCACAGTGACTGTTTTGTTGTTCTTGATGACTTTAGGCACCCCCGCTGTGACTGTTTTGTTCTTGATGACTGTGGGCACTTCCACATGACTGTTTTGTTGTTCTTGATGACTTTAGCACCTCTGCTGTGACTGTTTTATTCTTGATGACTGTATACACTTCCACAGTGACTGTTATGTTCTTGATGACTGTAGGCACTTCCTCTGTGACTGTTTTGTTGTTCTTGATGACTGTAGACACTTCCACTGAGACTGTTTTGTTCTTGATGACTGTAGGCACTTCCACTGTGACTGTTTTGTTCTTGATGACTGTAGACACTTCCACTGTGACTGTTTTGTTCTTGATGACTGTAGACACTTCCACTGAGACTGTTTTGTTCTTGATGACTGTAAGCACTTCCACTGTGACTGTTTTGTTCTTGATGACTGTAGACACTTCCACTGAGACTGTTTTGTTCTTGATGACTGTAGGCACTTCCACTGTGACTGTTTTGTTCTTGATGACTGTAGACACTTCCACAGTGACTGTTTTGTTCTTGATGACTGTAGACACTTCCACTGTGATTGTTTTGTTCTTGATGACTGTAGACACTTCCACTGAGACTGTTTTGTTCTTGATGACTGTAGGCCTTCCACTGTGACTGTTTTGTTCTTGATGACTGTAGACACTTCCACTGTGATTGTTTTGTTCTTGATGACTGTAGACACTTCCACTGTGACTGTTTTGTTCTTGATGACTGTAGACACTTCCACTGAGACTGTTTTGTTCTTGACTTCCACAGTGACTGTTTTGTTCTTGATGACTGTAGGCACTACCACTGTGACTGTTTTGTTTGTTCTTGATGACTGTAGGCAATTCCACTGAGACTGTTTTGTTCTTGATGACTGTAGGCACTTCCACTGTGACTGTTTTGTTCTTGATGACTGTAGACACTTCCACTGTGACTGTTTTGTTCTTGATGACTGTAGACACTTCCACTGAGACTGTTTTGTTCTTGATGACTGTAGGCACTTCCACTGTGACTGTTTTGTTCTTGATGACTGTAGACACTTCCACTGAGACTGTTTTGTTCTTGATGACTGTAGGCACTTCCACTGTGACTGTTTTGTTCTTGACTTCCACAGTGACTGTTTTGTTCTTGATGACTGTAGGCACTTCCATGTTGACTGTTTTGTTGTTCTTGATGACTGTAGGCAATTCCACTGAGACTGTTTTGTTCTTGATGACTGTAGGCACTTCCACTGTGACTGTTTTGTTCTTGATGACTGTAGACACTTCCACTGTGACTGTTTTGTTCTTGATGACTGTAGACACTTCCACTGAGACTGTTTGTTCTTGATGACTGTAGGCACTTCCACTGTGACTGTTTTGTTCTTGATGACTGTAGACACTTCCACTGAGACTGTTTGTTCTTGATGACTGTAGGCACTTCCACTGTGACTGTTTTGTTCTTGATGACTGTAGGCACTTCCACTGTGATTGTTTTGTTCTGATGACTGTAGACACTTCCACTGTGACTGTTTTGTTCTTGATGACTGTAGACACTTCCACTGAGACTGTTTTGTTCTTGACTTCCACAGTGACTGTTTTGTTCTTGATGACTGTAGGCACTTCCACTGTGACTGTTTTGTTGTTCTTGATGACTGTAGGCAATTCCACTGAGACTGTTTTGTTTTGATGACTGTAGACACTTCCACTGTGACTGTTTTGTTCTTGATGACTGTAGGCACTTCCACTGTGATGTTTTGTTCTTGATGACTGTAGACACTTCCCTGTGACTGTTTTGTTCTTGATGACTGTAGACACTTCCACTGTGATTGTTTTGTTCTTGATGACTGTAGACACTTCCACTGAGACTGTTTTGTTCTTGATGACTGTAGGCACTTCCACTGTGACTGTTTTGTTCTTGATGACTGTAGACACTTCCACTGTGATTGTTTTGTTCTTGATGACTGTAGACACTTCCACTGTGACTGTTTTGTTCTTGATGACTGTAGACACTTCCACTGAGACTGTTTTGTTCTTGACTTCCACAGTGACTGTTTTTTTTCTTGATGACTGTAGGCACTTCCACTGTGACTGTTTTGTTCTTGATTACTGTAGGCACTTCCACTGTGACTGTTTTGTTCTTGATTACTGTAGACACTTCCACTGTGACTGTTTTGTTCTTGATGACTGTAGGCAATTCCACTGAGACTGTTTTGTTCTTGGCTTCCACAGTGACTGTTTTGTTCTTGATGACTGTAGGCACTTCCACTGTGACTGTTTTGTTGTTCTTGATGACTGTAGGCAATTCCACTGAGACTGTTTTGTTTTTGATGACTGTAGACACTTCCACTGTGACTGTTTTGTTCTTGATGACTGTAGACACTTCCACTGAGACTGTTTTGTTCTGATGACTGTAGGCACTTCCACTGTGACTGTTTTGTTCTTGATGACTGTAGACACTTCCACTGTGACTGTTTTGTTCTTGATGACTGTAGACACTTCCACTGAGACTGTTTTGTTCTTGATGACTGTAGGCACTTCCACTGTGACTGTTTTGTTCTTGATGACTGTAGACACTTCCACTGAGACTGTTTTGTTCTTGATGACTGTAGGCACTTCCACTGTGACTGTTTTGTTCTTGATGACTGTAGACACTTCCACAGTGACTGTTTTGTTCTTGATGACTGTAGACACTTCCACTGTGATTGTTTTGTTCTTGATGACTGTAGACACTTCCACTGAGACTGTTTTGTTCTTGATGACTGTAGGCACTTCCACTGTGACTGTTTTGTTCTTGATGACTGTAGACACTTCCACTGTGATTGTTTTGTTCTTGATGACTGTAGACACTTCCACTGTGACTGTTTTGTTCTTGATGACTGTAGACACTTCCACTGAGACTGTTTTTGTTCTTAACTTCCACAGTGACTGTTTTGTTCTTGATGAATGTAGGCACTTCCACTGTGACTGTTTTGTTCTTGATTACTGTAGGCACTTCCACTGTGACTGTTTTGTTCTTGATGACTGTAGACACTTCCACTGTGACTGTTTTGTTCTTGATGACTGTAGGCACTTCCACTGTGATTGTTTTGTTCTTGATGACTGTAGACACTTCCATTGTGACTGTTTTGTTCTTGATGACTGTAGACACTTCCACTGTGACTGTTTTGTTCTTGATGACTGTAGACACTTCCACAGTGACTGTTTTGTTCTTGATGACTGTAGACACTTCCACTGTGATTGTTTTGTTCTTGATGACTGTAGGCACTTCCACAGTGATTGTTTTGTTCTTGATGACTGTAGGCACTTCTACTGTGACTGTTTTGTTCTTGATGACTGTATGCACTTCTACTGTGACTGTTTTGTTCCTGATGACTGTAGACACTTCCACAGTGACTGTTTTGTTCTTGATGACTGTAGACACTTCCACAGTGACTGTTTTGTTCTTGATGACTGTAGGCACTTCCACTGTGATTGTTTTGTTCTTGATGACTGTAGGCACTTCTACTGTGACTGTTTTGTTCTTGATGACTGTAGTCACTTCTACTGTGACTGTTTTGTTCCTGATGACTGTAGACACTTCCACAGTGACTGTTTTGTTCTTGATGACTGTAGACACTTCCACAGTGACTGTTTTGTTCTTGATGACTGTAGACACTTCCACAGTGACTGTTTTGTTCTTGATGACTGTAGACACTTCCACAGTGACTGTTTTGTTCTTGATGACTGTAGGCACTTCCACTGTGATTGTTTTGTTCTTGATGACTGTAGGCACTTCCACAGTGACTGTTTTGTTCTTGATGACTGTAGGCACTTCTGCTGTGACTGTTTTGTTCTTGATGACTGTAGGCACTTCTACTGTGACTGTTTTGCTCTTGATGACTGTAGACACTTCCACTGTGACTGTTTTGTTCTTGATGACTGTAGACACTTCCACTGAGACTGTTTTGTTCTTGACTTCCACAGTGACTGTTTTGTTCTTGATGACTGTAGGCACTTCCACTGTGACTGTTTTGTTCTTGATTACTGTAGGCACTTCCACTGTGACTGTTTTGTTCTTGATGACTGTAGACACTTCCATTGTGACTGTTTTGTTCTTGATGACTGTAGACACTTCCACTGTGACTGTTTTGTTCTTGATGACTGTAGACACTTCCACAGTGTCTGTTTTGTTCTTGATGACTGTAGACACTTCCACAGTGACTGTTTTGTTCTTGATGACTGTAGGCACTTCCACTGTGATTGTTTTGTTCTTGATGACTGTAGGCACTTCCACTGTGATTGTTTTGTTCTTGATGACTGTAGGCACTTCCACAGTGATTGTTTTGTTCTTGATGACTGTAGGCACTTCTACTGTGACTGTTTTGTTCTTGATGACTGTATGCACTTCTACTGTGACTGTTTTGTTCCTGATGACTGTAGACACTTCCACAGTGACTGTTTTGTTCTTGATGACTGTAGACACTTCTACTGTGACTGTTTTGTTCTTGATGACTGTAGACACTTCTACTGTGACTGTTTTGTTCTTGATGACTGTAGGCACTTCTACTGTGACTGTTTTGTTCTTGATGACTGTAGACACTTCCACAGTGACTGTTTTGTTCTTGATGACTGTAGGCACTTCCACTGTGACTGTTTGTTCTTGATGACTAGGTTCTTGCACTGTGACTGTTGCCATTGTGACACCGTAATGTCAATATATATCTGACTTTTATTGCTTGTGATGATCCTAGAAATAAAGTTGTGTTGTTGTTATTGCTGTTGCTGTTGCTGCTAGAATAAACTCATAACAGAACTCTTGGTAGGTAAGTGGAAAGAGCAGGCCAACAATGCTCACTTCCCGGGCAAAATTGTTCAACAAAATGTCTCCCTGCTGAAGATGTGTCTGATCGAATGGCTCAAATATCACGGCTTTGTTGTAAATTTGTGGCGCAGCTCATTATATCCGCTTAACGGATGATACTAAAAACAAAACAAAAATTCTCGTCAAGGTAGTTATGTATTTTAATGTCTGGAGATGAAATTGCAGTTCCTGTTAACATCCGCTGACAGATTCTGTAACTGATTCCTACCATGAGTGAGAGAGAGAGAGAGAGAGAGAGAGAGAGAGAGAGAGAGAGAGAGAGAGAAGAGAGAGTATGATGATGATGATTCTGTCACTGACCTCATGAATCAGTTCACTAATTTTATTTCTGGCAGAGAGAGCTCATCATCTTGATTGACCTGAATACATGTGTATCAGCCGAACACCTATGCTCGACCTACAGAATGTTCGTCAAAGCTCAAAGAAGCTTTATGGGTGTCCTGGAAGCACGTTTGTCGCATATTGCAGAATTTGATGCTCACTTTGAAGGGATTGTGTGCATGTCTGTGTTAGTCACATCTCACATCTTTGTGTGTGCATGTCTGTGTTAGTCACCTCTAGTGACTCGGGCAGATGGTGCTCGTAAACCTGGGAGGGCCGACCATCTAAGGGCAGAATCCCCCTACAGAAAAGACAATCTGCTGCCTTGCAGGAAGATTGGGGACAATCAAAGGCTAGGGAAAGCAAACCCGAATAAAATGCTGGCTGAAATCGGATGCACTGGCCCACTGGCGCAGAACACAGTGCAACGTTTTAACGGGTGTTCAATCAGAGTGGATCTGGCGAACTCTACTTGTGATGTTCTGTTTGTGGGGGCGATCAACACACTTAGCCTGACAGCTGACTTCATGTGAGAGTCTGGAATCCTACTCTGATTGAGTCCTGATCGCAGAGAGAGAGAGTGAAGGGATTTGTTGACAGTCGTACTGACTGCAGAAAGGATGGGGAAATGGCGTGTTGAAGCTGACCACATGTACACAGCGTGACGTCACATGACACTTGGCAGTTTTGACCTTAAAATTTTCACGCGAATATGTCAAGTGGTGACATCACGGTAATTACAGTCCGGAAACTTTATGATAGCCTCTCATAGCTGATGGAGACCATAGGTTAGCATACCCCCATGTCAGCCTTGATTGATGGCTTCTTGTGATTGACAGGTGGCTTGCAGTGATGTAGGAGCCAAAGTGCACAAATATGTCATCTGGTGATAGTGGTTCTCATGTTGTGTTGGTGCACACATCATGGTTTATGAGGAGTGTTGGCATTAACTTGTGTTGGTGCACACATCATGGTTTATGAGGAGTGTTGGCATTAACTTGTGTTGGTGCACACATCATGGTTTTGAGGAGTGTTGGCATTAACTTGTGTTGGTGCACACATCATGGTTTATGAGGAGTGTTGGCATTAACTTGTGTTGGTGCACACATCATGGTTTATGAGGAGTGTTGGCATTAACTGGTGTTGGTGCACATATCATGGTTTATGAGGAGTATTGACATTTACTTGTGTTGTTGTACACATCATGGTTTATGAGGAGTATTGACATTTACTTGTGTTGTGTTGGTGCACACCCCATGGTTTATGAGGAGTGTTGAAATTTACTTCAAGTTCATTATTTTGCTGGCATTTAATAGTCTCTCATTGCACAGAAATACTTGAGATCATCAATAAATCTACACAACTATATTGTAACTCTTTGATCTGATAATTTTTTGTGCATGTTCCCATGTTTTGGCACTATTCAGATTCTGTTACAAAATCAAAACAACACTTTGGCTAAAACAAAATCAGAGACATGATAATTTCACTTCTCCGTACTTTCTCTTCACAAATATCTGAGTCAACTTCAATTGTGTCATCCTGGAAGCAATCTCAGCTTGTGTCGAGTTTTTTTTTTTCTGTTAGGTTTATCATCATCATTATCATCATTACTGCACACTGGACAAATCCATAGGTGTACCATAACCTCGAGAATCGAAACAAAAATCAGAGGAGAGTCATGGCCCACATACACAAACTCCATAGCAAAGTCTGACAGTTTTCATTTAAAGTTGATCTCAACACACATTACTCAACTCTACCATCACAAACTTACAATCTAGACTCTATCCTCCTCAGATTCAACATTTAGATCTTGACATCTGGAACAAACCTCGAACACAACATCCAGATTCTCAGACACAGCGTGTGTCATTTGTCACTCCCCCCCCCCCCCCCACCCCCCACCCGTTCCGAATTTCTACTTTCAAGCTCTACAACCATTCTATATAGTCATTTGAGGCAAGCTTGACCAATTCCCAATTTCGGCTGCCCTGTCCTTGAGCAATGTGTTGGGCTCATTTTGGTACAATTTGTTACAGATCTGGATCCAGCCAATGTGTATTGTGCCAGTGTCATGTGGGTACAACATTGGTCATGTGCCAAGGTTGATATTATCCTCATGTTGTACACATTTCTCTCATGAATTATTATAGTAACAACTTTCTAATCTAAGCTGGACACACAAATGATACACACAACCTAATATCCATACAACCTATGTTCTCTACCTCTACAACCTAATGTTCTATGTAACCCATGTTCTCTATCTCTTCAACCGAATGTTCTATGTAACCCATGTTCTCTATCTCTACAAGCTAATGTTCTATGTAACCCGTGTTCTCTATCTCTTAACCTAATGTTATATGTAACCCATGTTCTCTATCTCTAAAACCTAATGTTCTATGTAACCATGTTCTCTATCTCTAAAACCGAATGTTCTATGTAACCCGTGTTCTCTATCTCTACAACCGAATGTTCTATGTAACCCATGTTCTCTATCTCTACAACCGAATGTTCTATGTAACCCATGTTCTCTATCTCTACAACCGAATGTTCTATGTAACCCATGTTCTCTATCTCTACAACCAAATGTTCTATGTAACCCATGTTCTCTATCTCTACAACCAAATGTTCTATGTAACCCATGTTCTCTATCTCTACAACCAAATGTTCTATGTAACCCATGTTCTCTACCTCTACAAGCTAATGTTCTTTGTAATCTATGTTCTGTACATCTACAACTCTGTTATCCTTGCTTGCAGTCCCGACCTAAACTGGTGGAGCCTGTTGACTATGAAACATTTGTGGTCAAAAACAAGGTTCTCTTGCACAATGACCCACAGAGAGACATGCTCAACTTTCCTCATGATGATATCCTGGTTCCGGTAAGCTGTGCTTGCTTGTTGTTTTTATTGTTGTGACTGACTGACAGACCACTTTTAGAGAGTTCTCTTGTTGGTTGTTGTCTTTATGACTGATTGTCTAACTGACTGACAGACCACTTTTAGAGAGTTCTCTTGTTGGTTGTTGTCTTTATCGTGACTGATTGTCTAACTGACTGACAGACCACTTTTAGAGAGTTCTCTTGTTGGTTGTTGTCTTTATTGTGACTGATTGTCTAACTGACTGACAGACCACTTTTAGAGAGTTCTCTTGTTGGTTGTTGTCTTTATTGTGACTGATTGTCTAACTGACTGACAGACCACTTTTAGAGAGTTCGCTTGTTGGTTGTTGTCTTTATCGTGATTGATTGTCTAACTGACTGACAGACCACTTTTAGAGAGTTCTCTTGTTGGTTGTTGTCTTTATTGTGACTGATTGTCTAACTGACTGACAGACCACTTTTAGAGAGTTCTCTTGTTGGTTGTTGTCTTTATTGTGACTGATTGTCTGACTGACAGACCACTTTTAGAGAGTTCTCTTGTTGGTTGTTGTCTTTATTGTGACTGATTGTCTGACTGACAGACCACTTTTAGAGAGTTCTCTTGTTGGTTGTTGTCTTTATTGTGACTGATTGTCTAACTGACTGACAGACCACTTTTAGAGAGTTCTCTTGTTGGTTGTTGTCTTTATTGTGACTGATTGTCTAACTGACTGACAGACCACTTTTAGAGAGTTCTTGTTGGTTGCTGTCTTTATTGTGACTGATTGTCTAACTGACTGACAGACCATCACACTCGGAGGTTATAGGTATAACAAAGAGACATGACTCAATGCGGCAGTCTTTTCCTATGACATCGTCGAAGGCTTCCACAGATGAGAGAAGAGACAGATGAGAAATCACCTCCACACTACAAGATGTTCTCGATCACGTCTCTTACTGGTGTGGAGTATAAGGTGCATTGGTTAATTCTAACAGAGCATCAGTTGCATGGTTCTCCCTTAACAATCATATTGTTAACACGGAAACACTAGTGGTATGAATGGCAGATGATGAGGCGACCAGGGACAGGTTGATGGTGTACCTAGGAGTTAAGTTTGATCTCAACCTGTATTTTCGGGACCACGTTGACCATGTGATAACAAAAGCCTGCAAAGGATTAGCCGTCTTGAAGGTCATGGCAGCTCCCAAAATCGAGCAGATGCTACTTACCCTTCTGTTCCAGGGACTGGTCCTCACACCAATCGAGTATGCCCTAGCAATTCTCACTGTCAGTACGACACAACTGACAGGCTTTAGAAAATACAGAATTAAGCTAAACACATTATCTTGGGGTGTACGAGGGACACTCCCTGTGTAGCAATGAGGTATCTTCTTGACTTTCCAACCATGGATGACTGGATCAAGATCTGGAGGGCACAAGCATACCTGAAGATAAGTGCAGATAAAGAACATCCATTGCACCATGAGCTCAACACAGGGAAAGGTGTCAGGCTAAAATGAGGCAAATCATGGGTGGGCCAAGCAGAAGATGTCATCAAACAAGTCTGTGGGCTTCCCAATATAACACTGGTGAGGAGTAGATACTGGTGCCTACATCATTGAGGGGCACATTGTCATGTATTGTCACACGTGACAGGTAATGTAGAGAACAGAACTCAGTCATGGTCATTGCGGAGGTCAACGGTCTCATCTGGGATAACACAGATGAGGAAGACGCAGTCATTTATACAGACGGATCCGTAAAACGACACCAAAGGAGTACATGGGCATTTACAGCACGCTTGGCAGGCAGAATAGTCAAAGAAGGCAGTAGTGCATACATTATGACAACTAGTAGCATGACGATGGAGGTGATGGCAGTGACAAGGGCATTCATCTGTCACAGGACTACACCCACACCTGCATACTGAGTGATTCAATGAGCTTGATCAGAAGAGTGGAATTGAGCTCTGTATGCAGGCAATGGGTAGAGTCATTGCAGAAGTACAAAATATGTAGGGTAACTTTTGTCTATGTCCCTGGACATGCAGGAGTACGGGGAAATGAAAGACCGGACAGGTTGGCTAGCTGTGCCTTCGTTAAAGACTTATCAACCAACACAGAACTGGAGAGCAGTTTCATACCTGTCTCCTGAGAGCAAATCCAGTAAAGTAATGTACATCACAAGACTGAAAGATAACTGTCCTTTCATATCCATGTTGAGATAATTCAGATGGATCACAACAGAAGCACTCATACCACATCTTTACCATTCATAGTGAAGGAGTGGTCATTCTTTTGTTATACTGAAGTAGCAGGACAAAAAACTGATGTCATCCTGTTGATTGTTACAAGAAGGCTGCTTTCCAGTCATGTGATGAGGAGAGCTACTTGGAACGACCTTCCACTGAAATATAATTGGTTAAATGGTTCGAAAAAATAATTATGATTTTTTAAAATGGAAAAGCACCAGCCATAATGTGGCAGGTAACCACCAAATTTAATCCTTGCTTTTTCATTGTTTTCTAGCCACCTGCTCCAGCTCGTTGCATGAGAACCACAGTGTCCACAGTTCCAACCAATGCTGCCCAGGAGGTGACCAATTTGTTGGTTAGGGAGTGCCTGAAGACCTACAGCAGCGAGCTGCAGACAATCAAGTTCAAGTACCAACCATATGCTGGCAGTTATCAACAGCTTCCGAAGTACAATCACTTTGTGTTCATTTCTTCTTCTGTTATTTCCTCAAACTTTCTTCTCTCTAGTCTGGTCCTTATCTGACTTCTCTTGTTATTTCCACTAATTGTGTAGTAAATTCTGTTAAATATATTTCAGGCTTACATTGTTTTGGTTTGTACAAGATGTAGAATCATATATTACTGTCATGTTGACATGGGCTGTTTGATGTTTTTTCCTGACTGACATGATACGTTGATTTATTCTCATAACTAATATCACACATATTGATATTTTCTCATGACTGATGACTAATATCACCCACGTTGATATTTTCCCATGATTGATATCACACATTTTTTTTATTTTCTCATGTGTGACTGATGTTTCTCATGTGTCACTGGTCTGTGCCCTGTGAGGCTTACAGATTCATTAACTTTACAAATTAAGGGCAATCCTTACATGGTGGAAGCTATAATTGTTAGTATTGTTTTCATTATTTCCTTGACACCTGTAGATTTTGTTTTCATGGTTAGATCTCACACATGCAGGCACTGTGTTTTCATGTTTTGCTCTCACATGTAGGTACTTTGTTTTCATGGTTAGATCTCGCATATGCAGGCATTGTGCTTTCATGGTTTCTTTCGCACATGTGGGTACTGTGTTTTCATGGTTTTCTCTCATATGTAGGCACTGTATTTTCATGGTTAGATCTCACACATATAGGCACTGTGTTTTCATGGTTTGCTCTCACATGTAGGCACTGTTTTCATGGTTTGCTGTCACACTTTTATACACTGTGTTTTTGTGGTTTGCTCTGACATGTAGGCACTGTTTTCATGGTTTGCTGTCATGCCTGTAGGCACCGTGCATTCATAATTTGCACTGATGCTGTTTTCAATGATTTACATTGACCTAAATTTCTGTGTAGATTAGAATTTAGCTGTGACTTTTGCAAAGAAAGTGAAGATATGAGGCATGTCTCTGATTTTGTTGTTTGCCCTCTTTTTTCTCCCAGTGCTGCCAAGAAAGAGCCATTGCAAGAACATGTCTTTGAGATTGATGCTGAAGTTGAGGATAAAGATGATGTAAGGAACTACATGCTGCAGTTATTGTTGCTATATTCACCTTTAGTGAAGTCTCTTACATCCCACCTGGCTCCTTGGAAATAAAAAGTCACCAAAGATGAAACCTAGATAAATGATCAACCTTCAACAAGAACTAATAGTCTTACTGCCTAAATGATCAACCTTCAACAAGAAATAATAGTCTTACTGCCTAAATGATCGGCCGTCTACAAGAACTAATAGTCTTACTGCTTAAATGATCGGCTCTCAACAAGAACTAATAGTCTTACTGCTTAAATGATCGGCTCTCAACAAGAACTAATAGTCTTACTGCTTAAATGATCGGCTCTCAACAAGAACTAATAGTCTTACTGCTTAAATGATCGGCTCTCAACAAGAACTAATAGTCTTACTGCCTAAATGATCGGCTATCAACAAGAACTAATAGTCTTACTGCCCTAAATGGTCAACCCTCAACAAGAACTAATAGTCTTACTGCCCTAAATGGTCAACCCTCAACAAGAACTAAAAGTCTTATTGCCCTAAAATATAAACCCTCAACTAGAACTAATAGTCTTACTACCCTGAATGGTCAGCTCTCAACAAGAACTAATAGTCTTACTGCTCTAAATGACCAGCTCTCAACAAGAACTAATAGTCTTACTGCCCTAAATGACCAGCTCTCAACAAGAACTAATAGTCTTACTGCCCTAAATGACCAGCTCTCAACAAGAACAAATAGTCTTACTGCCTTCTAGAAGCAGCTTGATACTCACTGACTTAAAACAATGCCTTCATGGCTGGAGCTGTCAAAATTGTTATTACATCAAAATAAAACATTACTAGAACAATCAAACATCTGTTAATGCCATCATCAACGTATCCATCATTACAGCTATCAAACATCTTATTACAATCATCACAGCTATTAAACGTCTCATTACAGTCATCACAGCTATCAAACATCTTATTACAATCATCACAGCTATTAAATGTCTTATTACAGTCATCACATCTATCAAACATCTTATTACAATCATCACAGCTATCAAACATCTTATTACGATCATCACAGCTATCAAACATCTCATTACAGTCATCACAGCTATCAAACATCTTATTACAATCATCACAGCTATCAAACATCTTATTACAATCATCACAGCTATCAAACGTCTCATTACAGTCATCACAGCTATCAAACATCTCATTACAATCATCACAGCTATCAAACATCTTATTATGATCATCACAGCTATGAAAATTCTCATTACAGTCATCACAGCTATCAAACATCTTATTACAATCATCACAGCTATCAAACATCTTATTACAATCATCACAGCTATCAAACATCTTATTACAATCATCACAGCTATCAAACATCTTATTACAATCATCACAGCTATCAAACATCTTATTATGATCATCACAGCTATGAAAATTCTCATTACAGTCATCACAGCTATCAACATCTTATTACAATCATCACAGCTATCAAAACATCTTATTACAATCATCACAGCTATCAAACATCTTATTACAGTCATCACAGCTATCAAACGTCATGTATTACACTAACCAGTCATATATTGACAGCCACTGTCACAAGCATTGTCAAACTTTTATTAGTGAGGCAAACCTATTGGTTATGATCTCTTCTCAGTACTGGTAATTGGTGTTTTGTACTGTAGCCTGGTCTCTGTGTGTATCTTACATTTGTACTACTCTCTGTTGTGCTGTAGCCTGGTCACTGTGTATCTTACATGTTTACTACTCTTTGTTGTACTCTAGCCTGATCTCTCTGTGTATCTTACATGTATACTACTCTCTGTTGTGCTGTTCCTGGTCTCTCTGTGTATCTTACATTTGTACTGCTCTCTGTTGTACTCTTCTGTTGTACTCTAGCCTGATCTCTGTGTGTATCTTACATTTGTACTACTCTCTGTTGTACTGTAGCCTTGTCTCTGTGTGTATCTTACATGTTTACTACTCTCTGTTGTACTGTAGCCTGGTCTATGTGTGTATCTTACATGTTTACTACTCTCCGTGGTACTGTAGCCTGGTCTCTGTGTGTATCTTACATGTTTACTACTCTCTGTTGTACTGTAGCCTGGTCTCTGTGTGTATCTTACATGTGTACTACTCTCTGTTGTACTGTAGCCTGGTCTCTGTGTGTATCTCACACGTCTTATTACAGTCATCACAGCTATCAAACGTCATGTATTACAATAACCAGTCATATATTGACAGCCACTATCACAAGCATTGTCAAATTTTTATTAGTGAGGCAAACCTATTGATTGTGGTCTCTTCTCAACACTGGTAATTGGTGTTTTGTACTGTAGCCTGGTCTCTGTGTGTATCTTACATGTGTACTACTCTCTGTTGTACTGTTGCCTGGTCTCTGTGTGTATCTTACATGTTTACTACTCTCTGTTGTACTGTAGCCTGGTCCATGTGCATATCTTACATGTTTACTACTCTCTTTTGTATTGTAGCCTGGTCTCTGTGTGTATCTTACATGTGTACTACTCTTTGTTGTACTGTAGCCTGGTCTCTGTGTGTATCTTACACATGTACTACTCTTTGTTGTACTGTAGCCTGGTCTCTGTGTGTATCTTACACATGTACTACTCTCTGTTGTACTGTAGCCTGGTCTCTGTGTGTATCTTACATGTGTACTACTCTCTGTTGTACTGTAGCCTGGTTTGTGTGTGTATCTTACATGTGTACTACTCTCTTTTGTACTGTAACCTGGTCTCTGTGTGTATCTTACATGTGTACTACTCTCTGTTGTACTGTAGCCTGGTCTCTGTGTGTATCTTACACATGTACTACTCTCTGTTGTACTGTAGCCTGGTCTCTGTGTGTATCTTACATGTGTAATACTCTCTGTTGTACTGTAGCCTGGTCTATGTGTGTATTTTACATGTGTATTACTCTGTTTTACTGTAGCCTGGTCTATGTGTGTATCTTACATGTGTACTACTCTCTGTTGTACTGTAACCTGGTCTCTGTGTGTATCTTCCATGTGTACTAATTTCTGTTGTGCTGTAACCTGGTCTATGTGTGTATCATCCATGTGTACAAATCTCTGTTGTACTGTAACCTGGTCTTTGTGTGTATCTTCTATGTGTACTAATCTATGTTGTACTGTAACCTGATCTCTGTATCTTCCATGCTCACAGTCAAGACTATCTGTTGTACTGTAACCCGATCTCTGTATCTTCCATGCTCACAATCAAGACTATCTGTTGTACTGTAACCCGATCTCTGTATCTTCCATGCTCACAATCAAGACTATCTGTTGTACTGTAACCTGATCTCTGTATCTTCAATGCTCACAATCAAGACTATCTGTTCACAGGACACAATTAGTAGAGGCTTCAGCTGCAGCATCACCAAGAGGGGCTGGTTGCTGAAGGGCCCTGACAGCGGCAAGGACAACATTATTAGTTTCACAAGGGTAAGAGTGGCAGGTCACTGTGTTCTGGTTCTGCTCTTCTGTTCTATTTATGGAATCAGTTTCATTGCAGTTGGGGCATCCCCATATCTGTTCCACCTTCCTGCCCAAGCATACACGCAGTGACTGTTCCTGTGAGGCAGTGGTTCTCAAATTGTATGCTGCAGCTACTGGGGGTGATACCAAGGGGAGGATGTTATCATCCCTTGTCAATGGTTAAAAATCATAAATTGACTTATATGTGTGCCTACTCAATGATTAGAAATCATAAATTGACTTATATGTGTGCCTACTCAATGATTAGAAATCATAAATTGACAACACCAACATAATATTTGTGAGCACATCAACCAGCTTCTACAGTATCACCATTTATCATCCTGTATAACTGTACAATTATTACCAATCGCTTTTGATATTATCCGAATAAGACTGTTATTGAGACTTGAATGCGAACACATTCTCATTCATTCGATTGATGGATTGCTTGCTGCAATTGACTGGATTCTGTTAACTTGCTCCCCTCGACAAACAGGTCGCTGATAAATTCTTTATCCACTAGCAACACTCTAGTGACTGTTGACAAATCAGTTTGTCTGTCACATGTCTTACATGTACTGCACCATGGTGTTACAACGGTTGAACCGTGAATGGCCAGGACACGAACTTCACGCCCACTCATGATCTCTGAAATTAATGTACTTCGCGTTGATGTGTCTATTGTTCTCCATGTCCAAGCCATCTCTTATGGAACAAAGAACAAACTTGGCAATGTTCTCCATGTCCCTCCCATTTCTTATGGAAGAAAGAACAAACTTGTCATTGTTCTCCTTGTCCCTCCCATTTCTTATAGAACAAAGAACAAACTTGTCAATGTTCTCCTTGTCCCACCCATCTCTTATGGAAGAAAGAACAAACTTGTCAATGTTCTCCTTGTCCCTCCCATTTCTTATAGAACAAAGAACAAACTTGTCAATGTTCTCCTTGTCCCACCCATCTCTTATGGAAGAAAGAACAAACTTGTCAATGTTCTCCTTGTCCCTCCCATTTCTTATAGAACAAAGAACAAACTTGTCAATGTTCTCCTTGTCCCACCCATCTCTTATAGAACAAAGAACAAACTTGTCAATGTTCTCCTTGTCCTTTCCATCTCATATGGAAGTGAGGGATGGTTAGAGTTTTTAGTTGAAATTGACAAGTTGTGAGTGTGTGAGGTAGAAGTGAGGGATGGTTAAAGTGTTTTAGTTGAACTTGACAAGTTGTGAGTGTGTGAGGTAGAAGTGAGGGATGGTTAAAGTGTTTTCGTTGAACTTGACAAGTTGTGAGTGTGTGAGGTAGAAGTGAGGGATGGTTAAAGTGTTTTAGTTGAACTTGACAAGTTGTAAGTGTGTGAGGTAGAAGTGAGGGATTTTGTTGTGTGTATGTAATTTTTCTTATCTGTTTTGTAAATGGAGAAAGCATATCAAGTTGGTTTGTTTAATCTTTTCTTGGATGTGTGGGGGACTTAATATTAATTTTGTATTTGCATCTGCTTTGTCCCTCAGCAATTTAAGAGGCGCTACTTTGAGCTCAAACAGCAATCAGATGACACTTATGTTCTCAGCATTTATAAGGATGATAAGAGATCAGACTGCAAAGGAGCCATTTTTCTAGACCTGGCACTAGAAGTTGTCAAGGTAGGACTAGACTCACTGTTAGTTTCATGTGTCCTAGCACTATTAGTTGTCAAGGTAGGACTAGACTTAACTGTTAGTTTCATGTGTCCTAGCACTATTAGTTGTCAAGGTAGGACTAGATTTAACTGTTAGTTTCATGTGTCCTAGCACTATAAGTTGTCTAGGTAGGACTAGACTCACTGTTAGTTTCATGTGTCCTAACACTATAAGTTGTCCTGGTAGGACACCAGTGCTTTCTTTGTTCCTCTCTACTTTGTGCTTCCTTGTAGAACAACGATGCCTTGTTTGTTCCTCTCTACTTTGTACTTCCTTGAAGGACAGCGATGTCTTGTTTTTTTTCTCTCTGCTTTGTACTTCCTTGTAGCACAACGATGCCTTGTTTATTTCTCGCTACTTTGTACTTCTTTGTAGGACAACGATGCCTTGTTTGTTCCTCTTCTGATCTGTCTCCCATGTATTCCTCATCCATAGTCCACAGTTCTTGTGGCTGGTCCAGTGCTGTCATCAATCACTCATTTCTGTGGACTTTATTTTAAATCAGTTGATGAATCAAAAATGTTCGTCTATATATCAAGAGTTGAAGTGAAAACATTTAATCAATGTTTGTTTTTTTGTGTCAAACATCCAGAATCCAAAGAAAGGTAAACACTGCTTTGAGATACGCATGACATCTGACAGGCCACCATGTTTGTTGGCAGCAGAAAATGAGGCTGAAGCGAGTGATTGGATAATAACCCTCAACAAGGTCATTAGTTATGCGGACACTGCTTCTCAGGCTTCGAGGGATAGCATCAAAGGTAGGGAATTAGCTGTGATATGTAGGGCTATATCTATTGTAGGGCTATGTCTCATCTAGGGCTATGTCTGTTGTAGGGATATGTCTGTTGTAGGGATATGTTTGTTGTAGGGCTACGTCTATTGTAGGGCTATGTCTATTGTAGGGCTATGTCTAATGTAGGGCTATGTCTGTTGTAGGGTTATGTCTGGTGTAGGGATATGTCTATTGTCTATCTATCTATTGTCCTTTCGAGCCGAAGACGGCACATAGGGCAGAATTACAATCTCAAAACAGAAACCTTGCGTGTCAAAATGGCACAGATTGCAGAGATCACTGCTTTTAAAATCTATGGTTCTGTTTCCATAACAATACTTTTTACAATGACAGCTTGTCAAGCCATCGATCAACCTCCTTAGTCGCCTCTTACGACATGCCTGGAAGGTCACAGTGTCACTATTTATGTCTATTGTAGGGCTATGATTATTGTAGGGCTACGTCTATTGTAGGGCTATGTCTATAGCAGGGCTATGTCTCATCTAGGGCTATGTCTGTTGTAGGGTTATGTCTGTTGTAGGGATATGTCTAATGTAGGGCTATATCTATTGTAGGGCTATGTCTATTGTAGGGCTATGTCTAATGTAGAGCTATGTCTGTTGTAGGGTTATGTCTGTTGTAGGGCTATATCTATTGTAGGGCTATGTCTATTGTAGGGTTATGTCTAATGTAGGGCTATGTCTGTTGTAGGGTTATGTCTGTTGTAAGGCTATATCTATTGTAGGGCTATGTCTGTTGTAGGGTTATGTCTGTTGTAGGGTTATGTCTCATCTAGCGCTATGTCTAATCTAGGGCTATGTCTGTTGTAGGGTTATGTCTGTTGTAGGGCTATGTCAATTGTAGGGATATGTCTATTGTAGGGCTATATCTATTGTAGGGCTATGTCTAATCTAGGGTTATGTCTGTTGTAGGGATATGTCTATTGTAGGGCTATGTTTATTGTAGGGCTATGTCTATTGTAGGGCTATGTTTATTGTAGGGCTATGTCTATTGTAAGGCTGTCTATTGTAGGGCTATGTCTGTTGTAGGGCTATGTCTATTGTAGGGCTATGTTTATTGTAGGGCTATGTCTATTGTAGGGCTATGTTTATTGTAAGGCTGTCTATTGTAAGGCTATGTCTATTGTAGGGCTATGTCTATTGTAGGGCTATGTTTGTTGTAGGGCTATGTCTGTTGTAGGGATACGTTTATTGTAGGGTTATGTCTATTGTAGGGTTATGTCTATTGTAGGGCTATGTCTATTGTAGGGCTATGTCTATTGTAGAGCTATGTTTATTGTAGGGCTATGTCTATTGTAGGGCTATGTCTGTTGTAGGGCTATGTTTATTGTAGGGCTATGTTTATTGTAAGGCTGTCTATTGTAGGGCTATGTTTATTGTAGGGCTATGTCTATTGTAGGGCTATGTCTGTTGTAGGGCTATGTCTATTGTAGGGCTATGTCTGTTGTAGGGCTATGTCTATTGTAGGGTTATGTCTGTTTTAGGGCTTTGTAGGGCTATGTCTGTTGTAGGACTATGACTCTTGTAGGGCTATGTCTGTTGTAGGACTATGACTGTTGTAGGGCTATGTCTGTTGTAGGACTATGACTGTTGTAGGGCTATGTCTGTTGTAGGGCTATGTCTGTTGTAGGGCTATGTCTGTTGTAGAGACATGTCTATTGTAGGGATATGTCTATTGTAGGGATATGTCTGTTGTAGGGCTATGTTTATTGTAGGGCTATGACTGGTATATGGTTATGTTTATTGTAAGGCTTTGTCTATTGTAGGGCTTTGTCTATTGAATGGTTATGTCTATTGTAGGGTTATGTTTATTGTAGGGCTATTGTAAACATTGCTCTTTATTTGATCTTGCTGAGCTAAAGCCTTTGTCTCGATATCTACTTATTTAAACTTTTAAATATAATACAATGTCTTACGGGCCTGTTCATACTTCCAACAGGCTATTTGTCTTTTTTAAACACATTTAAATAACATTTATTTCTGACAGTCCTATTGTAGGACTATAACTACTGTAGATCATTGACATTCATTCAATAGACTGGTTTTTACATAAACCATAACCAGCGTGTGTGTTTCAGCAACTGTAAGAGAAGCTGTCCATGCCATTTTTATTTCTCAAAGACTTTGTGCTGAGTAAACACAATGTCCTGCTGAACATTTGTCAGTGATTGTTTCTGTCTCTATGCTCCCCAGAAGACAACATCATGCCAGGTGCCCAGGAGAACTACAAGGAAAGCCAGATTAATCACCCAGTGGTCAAGGTCAGTGCTTTTAATCTCTTCCTGCCAGGTGTCAACACAAGTTGACTTTTATTTCTGTTGTAATATCAACAAGGCTACCACTCAAGTTGATTTTATTTCTGTTGTAACATCAACATGGCTACCATACAAGTTGACTTTTATTTCTGTTGTAACATCAACATGGCTACCATACAAGTTGACTTTTATTTCTATTGTAACATCTACATGGCTACCACTCAAGTTGATTTTATTTCTGTTGTAACATCAACATGGCTACCACTCAAGTTGACTTTTATTTCTGTTGTAACATGAACATGGCTGCCACTCAAGTTGACTTTTATTTCTGTTGTAACATCAACATGGCTACCACTCAAGATGACTTTTATTTCTGTTGTAACATCAACATGGCTACCACTCAAATTGACTTTTATTTCTGTTGTAACATCAACATGGCTGCCACTCAAATTGACTTTTATTTCTGTTGTAACATCAACATGGCTGCCACTCGAGTTGACTTTTATTTCTGTTGTAACATCAACATAGCTACCACTCAAGTTGACTCTTATTTCTGTTGTAATATCAACATGGCTACCACTCAAATTGACTTTTATTTCTGTTGTAATATCAACATGGTTACCACTCAAGATGACTTTTATTTCTGTTGTAATATCAACATGGCTACCACTCAAGTTGACTCTTATTTTTGTTGTAACATCAACATGGTAACATCAAACACTCAAGTTGGTTTGATCATTTCTTCCTGCCCACCTTCTTTTGTTCATTTTTCAAAATAGATTGAGTGCCCACATTATTGTTCTATGGTATCAGTGCCCACATTATTGTTCTATGGTATCAGTGCCCACATTATTGTTCTATGGTATCAGTGCCCACATTATTGTTCTATGGTATCAGTGCCCACATTATTGTTCTATGGTATCACTATGATACACTCTCAGTGCCCACATTATTGTTCTATAGTATCACTATGATACACTCTCAGTGCCCACATTATTGTTCTATGGTATCACTATGATACACTCTCAGTGCCCACGTTATTGTTCTATGGTATCACTATGATACACTCTCAGTGCCCACATTATTGTTATATGGTATCAGTGCCCACATTATTGTTCTATGGTATCAGTGCCCACATTATTGTTCTATGGTATCACTATGATACACTCTCAGTGCCCACATTATTGTTCTATGGTATCACTATGATACACTCTCAGTGCCCACATTGTTCTATGGTATCACTATGATACACTCTCAGTGCCCACATTATTGTTCTATGGTATCACTATGATACACTCTCAGTGCCCGCATTATTGTTCTATGGTATCACTATGATACACTCTCAGTGCCCACATTATTGATCTATGGTATCACTATGATACACTCTCAGTGCCCACATTATTTTTCTATGGTATCACTATGATACACTCTCAGTGCCCACATTATTGTTCTATGGTATCACTATGATACACTCTCAGTGCCCACATTATTGTTCTATGGTATCACTATGATACACTCTCAGTGCCCGCATTATTGTTCTATGGTATCACTATGATACACTCTCAGTGCCCCGTGAGACTCGATGTTTCTTTTTAGTTACTTCTCACTTTTCTCCTGACTTCTACCCTGCCAACTCCCCATTTGTCCTCCACCGTATACTCACTGCTACAATCTCTGCAGTCCTTATATCAACTGCTAACTTATTAAACTATGCTTTATTTTTTGTGTATATATATTTCAGGTTCAGAAATGTTTTGTTGTGCCATATTAGACCCAAATGAATGTTCTATCTATAGTGCTATCTTCTATAATAGCTATACTATACCTATTTTATTTGTACCATATTTGTGTTGTTTATTATCTACGTAAAGCTATAAACATACCTTTGTTGTGTTGTTTATTATCTATGTAAAGCTATAAACATACCTTTGTTGTGTTGTTTATTATCTATGTAAAGCTATAAACATACCTTTGTTGTGTTGTTTATTAGCTACAAACATACCTGTGTTGTGTTTATTATCTACATACATACCTTTGTTGTGTTGTTTATTATCTATTTATCTATGTAAAGCTTTAAACATACCTTTGTTGTGTTGTTTATTATCTATGTAAAGCTATAAACATACCTTTGTTGTGTTGTTTATTAGCTACAAACATACCTGTGTTGTGTTTATTATCTACATACATACCTTTGTTGTGTTGTTTATTATCTATGTAAAGCTATAAACATACCTTTGTTGTGTTGTTTATTATCTATGTAAAGCTATAAACATACCTTTGTTGTGTTGTTTATTATCTATGTAAAGCTATAAACATACCTTTGTTGTGTTGTTTATTATCTATGTAAAGCTATAAACATACTTTTGTTGTGTTGTTTATTATCTATGTAAAGCTATAAACATACCTTTGTTGTGTTGTTTATTATCTATGTAAAGCTATAAACTTTTTTTCCGGTTGTTTCCAAAATGGAGGAATTATTTTTCTCCGGCTTGGTATAGAACCGTTGATCAGAGGTTTAACAAGCCGCTATCGTAAAAACGATGTTGTTAATGAAACGTAGACCTGATACAGAATGTGTAATATTATCAAAGACATGTATGATGGTTACACATGTGCAGTTCGAACAGAGGAAGGACTGAGCGAATGTTTCCCAATAGAAACTGGGGTTAAACAAGGATGTATTTTATCGCCCTTGTTATTTGGAATTGTTATGGACTTCATAATGAAGAAATGCTGCACTGGTAATAAAGGCATCGAATGGATACAAGGAGACCATTTGGAGGACCTGGACTTTGCTGATGACATAGTTCTCATCAGCAATCAGATAAAAACGATGCAGGAAAACACAAATGAACTATCATCAATAGCCAGCAAAATTGGGCTTGAGGTCAATCATGAAAAGACTAAAGTCATGAAAAGTTTAATTCCAACAAGTGACAAAATATACATGGAAAACAAACCAGTAGAAGAGATCGATCACTTCATCTATCTTGGAAGTCACATTGATCGAGAAGGGGATACGAGCAAAGAAATTAGAATCAGACTGGCTAAAGCAGCAATGTCTTTCAGAAGCCTTGAAAAGTTGTGGAAATCAAAACTCATTAGCACAAACACAAAACTTAGGCTATTCAAATCAAATGTACTATCAACCCTTACGTATGCGTGTGAAAGCTGGAAAACAACAAGAGATATAGAAACAAAGTTGAACGCATTCGAAAATAAATGTCTAAGGAAAATACTTGGTATAGAATGGAACGAATTCAAAACAAACGAGGAAATTAGAGAAATCGCCAATCAACCACTAATATCTTCAGTAATAAAGAAAAGACGATGGTCATACGTTGGACATGTGATGAGAAGAGATAATAATCGAATAGCAAAGCAAGCCCTCATATGGGAAACAACAGGTAAAAGAAAAAGAGGAAGACCCAGGGAGACACTGAGAAGAACATTGATGAGAGAGGCAAGAGCAGCAGGAATCGGCTCCCTCAATGAGATAGAACTGCTTGCACAGAACAGAGACAGATGGCGAGATTTGATAAAATATCTTTAAAAGAAAACTGCTAGAACAAAAATTCATATAGGAGAAGGTGTATCTTGGTCTACGCCCTATGGGCCGGTTACGGCTCGAAAGGTCAATAGATAGATAGATAGATAGATAGAAAGCTATAAACATACCTTTGTTGTGTTGTTTATTAGCTACAGACATATCTTGCCCCTATTTTTTAATCTCCCCTATCATCATCATCTTTACAACAGCACCGCATCTTGTTGCCTTACAAATACTAGTAGCTTTGCTTTAAAGGGCAGATATCTGTGTATGATCCTCCACAGATGCTTGATTTCAGTGTCTGCTTTTTTACGTTAGTTTTGTATCTATGTTATGTGTTGTTATGTTGTTAAGTTTCACTTTGGACGTGTGGTGCCATGACACATTGACCAGGACACCGTTTGTGGCAAACACATTAGTCTATCAGATGTGATTACATGAAGTCACAATCTTGATTGTTAAGAGGCTATCAGCCCAAATTGCTACATTCACAAAACTCAAATCTTTGAGCATCTTGCTTGTGTCTTAACCTTAGATTATGATACCTATTTGTGGGTCACATTTTGACAATACCATCGTTATTGAGTTATTTGCTGGTCATCATCATTGCACTCCGAACATGTCCATAGATGCTCAGATCCCCTCCTCAGCAATTCCCACAGTGTCCAGCAACTGACGACTCCAGTTCTATGTTGGTTGATAAGTCTTCTTACACGGCCACTAAGTTTCTTATTTCTGGCTGTGCCCATCTTAACTCCCATTTCTATCATCCGAAGAAGTGACATGGATCTGTGTTAGTCGAAGTCATGTACTCTTCCCACATCTCGGAGGGCATTGATGATGTCCGCCCGATCCATTGGTTGCCCGTCCTCAACGACAGTGCAGCTAGCCAACCTGTCTGCTCTTTCATTTCCCCGCACTCCCGCATGTCCAGGGACATAGACAAAGGTGACCTTACGTATTTTGGATTTCTGCAACGACTCTACCCATTGCATGCGTACAGAGCCCGCCTCCACTTTATTTATCATGCTCATTGAATCACTCAGTATACATGTGTGGGTGTAGTCTTGTGACTCTAACCATTTGAATGCCTTGGTCACTGCCATCGCCTCCATTGTCATGCTACTCGTGGTCATGACATATGCACCACTGTCTTCCTTGACTATTCTGCCTGCCGAGCGTGCTGTAAATGCCCATGCACTTCTTTGGTGTCATCTTACAGATCCGTCTGTATAGGTGACTGCATCTTAAAAAAATACCATCGTAAAAATTACTACCACTTAATAGTTATATTTGGAGTTACGAAAGTCAGACTTTTTTTCAACTTTTGCTACACAGTTGTGTGTTTACTCAAGCAGAAACATGGGAATCAGATACTGTAATCATTTCCTGAGTTATGTTAGTTTTATGGCCTGAAATTCTATCTCAAGGTACCCTGGCTACTGGAAGTGTTACATTGTCTATTCACATGTCGACCATCAGTCCATCAATCCAGCCATATGTTTGGCTCCCATCTTACATTATCATCTTAATTTTTAGGACAAATTTATTTTTAAAAAACCAGCCTTGTTTTTACATTACCATCTTACTTTTTACATTGCCATCTTACTTTTTACATTACCATCTTACTTTTTACATTACCATCTTACTTTTTACATTACCATCTTATTTTTTACATTACCATCTTACTTTTTACATTACCATCTTACTTTTTACATTACCATCTTACTATTTACATTACCATCTTACTTTTTACATTACCATCTTACTTTTTACATTACCATCTTACTTGTTACATTACCATCTTATTTTTTACATTACCATCTTACTATTTAGGACACATTTGAAAAGAGAAATCCATCATCAAAGGAAGCAAATCCAGCACACAGAGGTCACCAGGATTTATAATTAGGGAGGGGGGGGGAGGATGTTTGCTGGCAGCAAGCTATCGATTTTAAGAATTTGTATTTTGAGGTGGTCATTTTGGTGGCAGTTTTGTAATGTAGGGTTCAAGTCTCTCACTACACAGTAACACTTGTTATGGCTGTCTATGAATCTAGGCAGTTTTTGATCATGAATGGTCACTTTTATTGTGTCTAAGATAACTACCATTCTCCTAGTTCTGAAGAAAATGAGGACAACTCCTTTGCTATCACAAAATCACATCCTTGATAAACATTTGTATTCTCACTTCATAAATAGCTCTCAATTCCATGCTGTGGACTGGTTGGTCTCGAGGCAAGAAGCCGGCCTCAAGACAGAAAGGTTGTGGGTTCAAATCCCGGCTACACCGGTTGGGATTTTTATTTATGATTTCTCTCTGCGGCAACCACCCCTGGTCTCAATAGCGAGGCCCGGCTTGAAACGTGAATTACTCATTGACGGAAAAAATATGAGTACCTCCGAAGTTGGAGTTATCTGCCTGTGCGGCGAGGGGCCCCTGTGCGCACGGCTGCCAAGGGAAAAATGGATTAACGCGCAAAATTCAGTTCCTAGTCTCTAGGGACTTCGTCAGAAGTAAAATTAAAAGCAAAAGCTGGCAAACGAAAAAAAAAACGTCCATGCACAAAGCCTAAACTCTCAACTCTCAAACAATCTCATCTAATCTCTCATCTCTAAAACAATCTCATCTAAACTCTCATCTCTGAAACAATCTAATCTAATCTCTCATCTCTAAAACAATCTCATCTAATCTCTCATCTCTGAAACATCTGAAACAATCTCATCTAATCTCTCATCTCTGAAACAATCTCATCTAGTCTCAACTCAAACTCTTGAAGTGAATAATCTCCTGAACTCTACTCTCTAAGATTTATCTTTTTACAGAAACAAGTTCTCCAATTATTCAAACACATCAAGCTCTAGAACAGCCTCCTCTAATCAACAACTCCTCCTATAAACTCTTGTCCAACTTAACAGCCTCCTCTAATCAACAACCCCTCCTCCTCCTATAAACTCTTGTCCAACTTAACAGCCTCCTCTAATCAACAACTCCTCCTATAAACTCTTGTCCAACTTAACAGCCTCCTCTAATCAACAACCCCTCCTCCTCCTATAAACTCTTGTCCAACTTAACAGCCTCCTCTAATCAACAACCCCTCCTCCTCCTATAAACTCTTGTCCAACTTAACAGCCTCCTCTAATCAACAACCCCTCCTCCTCCTATAAACTCTTGTCCAACTTAACAGCCTCCTCTAATCAACAACCCCTCCTCCTCCTATAAACTCTTGTCCAACTTAACAGCCTCCTCTAATCAACAACCCCTCCTCCTCCTATAAACTCTTGTCCAACTTAACAGCCTCCTCTAATCAACAACCCCTCCTCCTCCTATGAACTCTTGTCCAACTTAACAGCCTCTCCCACTGATCGCTGATCACAACCTTCTTCAATAGTGAGTCCAGCCTAGCTTGATCCATTGACATTTTTGCCTTCTACATTGCTCATGATGGAACAACCTTTCTATACAGCTTGCTCTCATCAATAACCAAGGTGTTCTATCTCAATATTTGTCATATGCCATCTAGGTAGGATAGAACAGATGTGTCATTTGACCAATATTGGTTAGTTGCAAAGTTTGACCTAATATGTTTCTCCATTAAATTATGTTAGTTGAGTGGACATCACAAGAAATTGATGCTACCACAACAGACCTATTTGACATTGCATGCCCCCAGTTGTACAAGTTTGTCATAAAAATGTTTGACACTTGCCACAATGTTTTCAGGATATTTCCTTGGATTTAATTACTGGCTCTCTTGAGTCACTAACTGATGTTACTGAGCTACCAACTCCACCTAGGCGTCCACCACCACCTCCACCTCCATCACATGTCACAGCACCAGCTTCCCCACTCAAAATTGAGGTGACCTCCGCTGACAGTGATGTGGTTGAGGAGGCTGGTGAATTTCAGAAGCCTGTTGGGGTTCCCAAAGTTGTACGGAGAAAAAAGAAAGGGGTAACAAAGTTGAAGCTTGCGGAATGGAGCACCCCCTCGTTTCTAGTTTTGATCAAGAGCATTGCTTGTGTTTTTGTTTTGTGAAGTCTTTTTTTGTAAGGAGACCAGTGGTGCATCTTTTTGTTGTAAAAGACCAGGGGTGCATCTTTTTGTTGTCGGAGACCAGGGGTGCATCTTTTGTTTTCTTTTTGTAATTGAGGCATTGTTATAATGTGAGCTTTAGATGTTCCACTCCTTGTTAATCTCTGTCTAGTTGACAAATTTAACATGTCTAACCACACAATAGATAAATCTATTCCCTTTTAATCTCTGTCTTATCGACAAATGTAACATGTCAAACCACTGAATAGATTGTTCCATTTCCTCAGTGCTATCTTATTGACAAATGTAACATGTGTCGAACCACTGAATAGATTGTTCCATTTCCTCAGTGCTATCTTATTGACAAATGTAACATGTGTCGAACCACTGAATAGGTTGTTCCATTTCCTCAGTGCTATCTTATTGACAAATGTAATATGTGTCAAACCACTGAATAGATTGTTCCATTCCCTCAGTGCTATCTTATTGACAAATGTAACATGTGTCAAACAAATGAATAGATTGTTCCATTCCCTCAGAGCTATCTTATTGACAAATGTAACGTGTCAAACCACTGAATAGATTGTTCCATTCCCTCAGTGCTATCTTATTGACAAATGTAACGTGTCAAACCACTGAATAGATTGTTCCATTTCCTCAGTGCTATCTTATTGACAAATGTAACATGTCAAACCACTGAATAGATTGTTCCATTCCCTCAGTGCTATCTTATTGACAAATGTAACATGTGTCAAACAAATAAATAGATTGTTCCATTCCCTCAGAGCTATCTTATTGACAAATGTAACATGTGTCAAACAAATGAATAGATTGTTTATGTTCCACCTAGAAATTGTTACAAGCATAGTTTACTTCATAGCAATCCGTCTCTGTATGAATACTGAAATACAATGTAAAATGAAAGCATAATTTGAGATAAATAGTGTAGGTTTTTGGAAGACTAACTTACTAACAAAACTGTTTGCCTTTTGTTAAGTGAGAGCTGCCTTTTGTTAAGTGAGAGCGGTATTTTGTTAAGTGAGAGCTGCCTTTTGTTAAGTAAGGGCATTATTAGGGTAACCATGAGGCTTGACTAACATGTGGTGACATCCCCTTTTAACTGATATACTGAACCTGTGATTGAACACTTTTGTTGTTCATTAACCATGTTTTGTGTGTGCATGCATTGACTGCCAACACTGCTACTGGAACACTAACACTAGTAGTCAGTATTTGACTTCTTTGAAGATAACTGTAGGAAAAGTTCATTCGTTGGTTGAACATTGATCATCTACAAAAATAAGTTTATTTATTGGTTAAACATTGGCCATCTACAAAAATAAGTTTATTGGTTAAACATTGATCATCTACAAAAATAAGTTTATTTATTGGTTAAACATTGATCATCTACAAAAATAAGTTTATTTATTGGTTAAACATTGATCATCTACAAAAATAAGTTTATTGGTTAAACATTGATCCTCTATAAAAATAAGTTTATTTATTGGTTAAACATTGATCATCTACAAAAATAAGTTTATTTATTGGTTAAACATTGATCATCTACAAAAATAAGTTTATTTATTGGTTAAACATTGATCCTCTATAAAAATAAGTTTATTTATTGGTTAAACATTGATCAGCTAGAATGAGTCATGTTCTGAGTCTGATTAACATTTGACTAGAAATTTAAGAGAAATATCTCCCTGGTTTAATTTTGTTTGTAGTCTGCCTTAACTCACAACTCTGTCTCACATCTGTTGTTAACTCTAATACATAATTGTTGTTTCACATTAACGTTTGGTGATACCATATTTAGTTATCAGTTTTCTAATATTGCCCGGAGGTTAAGACAAAGAAATGCAAATGAATGCATAAAAATGCGAAGCTGCGGTAAAGTTAAATGTGAGGGAGAATTGAAAAAAATATAGAAAAAAAAATGGTATGGTAAAAGCTTAACATGATTGATAGATGACACAAATGTGAACGACGCTTCGGCTCAATAGACCTTCAGCAGGAACAAACAAACAACACACACACACAGATATGTAAGTAAATAAAACTAATCATGCATAACTAACTAGTAATGAAACATCCACAGCAAAATAATCAAAACTTTTTGTTTGGATGTTTCATTACTGGTTAACTATATAGGATTAGTTTTATTTACTTACATATCAGTGTGTGTATGTTGTTTGTTTGTTCCTACTGAAGGCCTATTGAGCCAAAACATCGTTCAAATGTGTGTTGTCTATTATTTATGTAAAGCTTTTACCATACCATTATTTCTATTTTTTTTTTATATTCTCCCTTCCAATAATCCCCCACCCTCCCTCCTGTGTTTGCCTTTCCCTGTCTCTTATATTTTGACTTAAAAAGCGTTGGCTTCAACAGGCTAATCAGAGTGACCCATGACCTCACCACTAGATTCATTTTATGTGCTCTTTGCTATGTCTTTTCCAGTGTTTGGAATGAATTTTTCTTGATCTCATTGTGTTCACTTTTCTTGATCTCATTGTGTTCACTTATCTTGATCTTATTGTGTTCACTTTTCTTGATCTCATTGTGTTCACTTTTCTTGATCTCATTGTGTTCACCTTTCTTGACCTCATTGTGTTCACTTATCTTGATCTCATTGTGTTCACCTTTCTTGATCTCATTGTGTTCACTTATCTTGATCTCATTGTGTTCACTTATCTTGATCTCATTGTGTTCACCTATCTTAATCTCATTGTGTTCACTTATCTTGATCTCATTGTGTTCACTTATCTTGATCTCATTGTGTTCACCTATCTTGATCTTATTGTGTTCACTTTTCTTGATCTCATTGTGTTCACTTTTCTTGATCTCATTGTGTTCACCTTTCTTGACCTCATTGTGTTCACTTATCTTGATCTCATTGTGTTCACCTATCTTGATCTCGTGTTCACCTTTCTTGATCTCATTGTGTTCACTTATCTTGATCTCATTGTGTTCACTTATCTTAATCTCACTGTGTTCACTTATCTTGAGCAGCTGCCAGATTCAGAACCTGTTGGAAGTATTCTTTCAACAGTTGGTTTTAATCTAGTTACATTAATAACATGTACACAGACATTGAACTTTATTTTCTTCAAGCATACATAGAGACTTATGGACATGACTAAGACAATGGGAACACCAGCTGAGATCATTAACTTCTTTAAAGATCTCTACAAGGGCTTCCTTTGTGTAGTTTGCATAGAGGCAGGATCGAATGAATAGTTCCAGATTGATACCAGAGTGAAAGAAGGAAGTATTTTATCTCCCTTGTTATTTGGAATTGCCATTGGGTTTATAATGCAGAAATACTGTACAGGCAACAAAGGCCTTAAATAGACACTTAGATCTCTCTTAGAGTACCTTGATTTGCAAAGTTCTTACCCAATAACAATGTGAACATGATGCAAGAACAAACATCATGTCATCAATGGCTAGAAAAATTGGTTTTGAGATCAACCAAAGAGAAAAGTAATGATAAATAAAATCTGTCCACAAGAAAAAATATACCTGGAATTAAAAGCAGTGGAAGAAGTAGATCATTTTGTATATCTTGGAAGCTGCATAGATCAAGAAGGTGACACAAAGAAAGAAATTAGATTCAGAATAGCAAAGGCAGCATTGACTTTCAGAAACTTTGATCAAATATGGACATCAACATTACTGAGCAGAATAGCAAAGGCAGCATTGACTTTCAGAAACTTTGATCAAATATGGACATCAAAATTACTAAGCAGAAAAGCAAAGCTCAGTACTTTCAAATCAGATGTATTATCAATCCTTACTTATGCATGCAAGAGCTGGAAAGCCACTAAAGAAATAGAAAATAAATTAGATGCTTTAGAAAACAAATGTCTCAGGAAAATACTTTGTATACCATGGAATGGGTTATAGACTAGTTCAGAAATAAGAGAATTGACAGAGCTTCCAAAAATATTAACTATAATCAAGAAAAGAAGGTGGTCATATGTTGGCAAAAGGCATATGAGAAGAGACAACAAGAGAAGAAGGTGGTCATATGTTGCCATGTGATGAGAAGAGACAACAAATAGGTGGTCATATGTTGGCCATGTGATGAGAACAGACAACAAATAGGTGGTCATATGTTGGCCATGTGATGAGAAGAGACAACAAATAGGTGGTCATATGTTGGCCATGTGATGAGAAGAGGTAACAATAGAATCTCAAAGCGGGCCCTCACATGAGAACCAGAAGGTAAATGATAAAGAGGCCAACCTAGAGAAACACTAAAAAGAACACTAAGGTGAAAAGCAACATCAGTAGGCATTCACTTCCCTTGCCAAGGTTAAGAGGCTCACCTGACACCTGATAGGGAAAATCATCAGACTCAGGCTAGAATTTCTGCCCCATGTGCCGTCTTGGGCTCAAAAAGACAATAGATTGAACAGATTCATTCTATGGTTATAACAGATCATTGTTACCTTTGCTTCTCTTGTTTATTGATTTACTTTAGTGCTGACTTCACCATGTTCTTATTATTTTTTTCAGTACTGCAGAGAAACAGACTCCTCACTGACCAAGGCCAGGCAGGAGGCAAGGCAGAACCTCTTCTCCATCTACCCAGACATGAGGGTAAGTCTAGTCATCATAGCAAGCTGAGGTGGATCTCTTGGCACTCATTACCAGTTGATAGAGGAGACATTTAATATAATAATATAATATCTGTTGACAGCGTGGCCCTGCATTCAAAAACATCTGAAGACAACTGTTTCAGGAAAATACTTTGTAAACAGTGGAATGAATTCAAGAATAGTGTAGAAATAAGAGAAATACCACTGGCTTTTGTGTAATTTGACTCTCATCTTATAAGTTTCTATCTGTGTTCTTTCATCCCTTGTGTGTGTCAATAATATTTCAGTCTGTTTGAGTATGTGGCTTATACTTGTTAATAGAAAACTCAGAACTGAAGTGTGTCTATAAATTGATTCATGAATTGTTGTAATCTTGGAGGGGAAAATACATGGTAAAAGAGGCAGAGGCAGATCAAGATTAACATTGACGAGTAGCATCAAAAGATAGACAAATCAGCATATGACAACCTGCACTCGATAATGATGATGATGAATTGTTGTATTAACCCTATGTTCTGGCGAGGCTTATATTCTTGTAAGTTTTGTCAGCAAAAGTGGCTTATCAGTTACTCAGCAGTTGCAGAAATGCTGGGCTCTAGAAGCAAGGTGTTGTATCAACATATGACAGTGATGAACACAATCTTAGTGGTTATAACAAAGTAGAGAAATTGCAAATCCAAATACTCAGAACAGCTCTTGTGCTAAATACTTCATGTGATGACTTGAAGACACAGTTTTGATTATGTTCACAAGTTGATTTACACAGCTCTCTAGTCACAATAAAAGGAAAGAGAGATCACGGACAACAAAGGGAGAAAATGCTGGATAGCTTGGTGTCATGGCATGGAAAACAGTCAACAACAGAACTGATATGATGCACTGTAGATAGAAGATTGTGGAAGGACATGATTGCCTATGCCAATTGGTATGGCACATGATGATGATGATCAATATCGGAGGTGTATTATGTCAGTACCATATGAGTGCAACATATTTAACATTTTATCCAGGTCTCAATAGTTTCACCTCCATGGCTGGACACCTCAATAGAAAAAGCATGAGTTTGAATCCTAGTTCAAGCTACTTGTTGTTCTCTGTTTTCTGCTGCTTGTGGATTTTCCTGAGCAATGTGTAAATACTGATGTCTTTGTCTCATTTGTTTGTTTCTTGCTCGGAAGTTTACGTCTGTAATAAATATTTACTATTGTCATCTGATGGTAATGAAGTACATGTAAGTGTCCCAGTGTTTGTTATTTCTTTATTTATGATAATTCTTAATTTCTGACTTTGATGATGATGACAAAGAGCAGTCCATGAATGAGAGATCATCTGACATCTCATATATCACGCCTAATGAATGGATCTACTCACAGTCTTTTATTACAACACATAAATCAGTCTTTATTGTCCTGACTACAAGTTTTGACATTACATATCAAACAGCAATGGGATCATATATCTGCATATTAGACATTAAAATTATGTTAGGTCGCGTGGTCAATTGACAATGTTTATGCGACTAATCCTGTGATCATATATCCACTTCATCATCGAGTGCCTTCTCCGCAATGAAGGTTGGCTACCATGGATCGCCATTCTACTCTGTTTCTTGCTTTGATGGTGCAGGCTGTCATAGATTGACTTGTCCATCTTTTGATGTTACTCGTCCATGTTAGTTTTGGTCTGCCTCTGCCTCTTTTACCTTATCCATTTATCTGTTTTATTAATTCCAACTTGTGACGGAATTATTGAACACACAACTTGTACAACTCAACCTCTAGTACCCATAGTAAATCTGTCTGCAATTCTGTAGGTAATCTCTCATAATAAACAGGTCTAAAATGACTCCAGTAGTTCTGAAAATGTCTGATTTTTAACTCTATTCTAACTTCATGTCTATTCTACAACTACTCACATCTGTCTTAACCAGGGACCAGCCAAAGTTGTCTGTCTTAAACTTGATTATTTTACATTTTCAATGGTACGTCTCTTTAGCTCTGTCTGGATCTAATTCCGGGTCTGAATCTCATCTACAAAGTCTGTGCTCGGCCTTTTTGCTCCAAGGTAAGCCCCACCCATCTCGCTAGGAACTCTGGGAATCTTGAGCATGGTCAGTGTTCTCTTCACTAGGATCTTCTCTATCCCCATCTCAAACATCTCTGTCCTTAATTTTATTTCATGAGAAGTTTGACAAATACCTATAATTCACTACCTATTTCTTGGCTCCTTACATACAAGCTACTTTTGATCTTACAAATCAGAACAATGTTTCGGTGCAAAAGCCTTCAACAGAAACAACTCTGTTGTCTGCCTTTTTTTTTGTTCCTGTTCAAGGCCTTTGCTCTGAAACGTCGTTCTGATTTGTGGTGACCGCTTGTTACATGAAGCTTTAACCATAGCATTTTTTTCTCGATTTATTTTTGTTCATTTCTCCTTGCTGTTGGCTTCACTGTTAGCTTCACTGCAGCTTTGCATTTTGATGCATTGATGTGCATTTCTTTGCCTTGACCCTACTTTTGATCTCCCCTGATATACAAAGGTTTTTTTTTCCCAGATGTCTCGTGTTCCTGTCAACTATTGCTGAACATCAAAAGAAGACTTCTTCCCAGGAAACACTCCATTAAATCTCTACGGATGAGATTATTGCTTATAATTACGGCCTTTTTTTTTTTGTCTGGGGAAAGGTCTGCTCTGGAATCTCTGTTTCCTTTCTCGTTCATTCGGCCACTGTTATGTTTGACTGGAATCTCTGCTTCTTTCCTCACTGTCTGTTCAGCTGCAGTTACATTAGGCTGGAATCCCTGCTTCTTTCCTCACTGTTTGTTCAGCCACAGTTACATTAGGCTGGAATCCCTGCTTCTTTCCTCACTGTTTGTTCAGCCGCAGTTACATTAGGCTGGAATCCCTGCTTCTTTCCTCACTGTTTGTTCAGCCGCTGTTATGTTAGACTGGAATCCCTGCTTCTTTCTTCATTGTTTGTTCAGCCGCGGTTATGTTAGGCTGGAATCCCTGCTTCTTTCCTCATTGTTTGTTCAGCCGCGGTTACATTAGACTGGAATCCCTGCTTCTTTCCTCACTGTTTGTTCAGCCGCGTTTATGTTAGGCTGAAATCCCTGCTTCTTTCCTCATTGTTTGTTCAGCCGCGGTTATGGTAGGCTGAAATCCCTGCTTCTTTCCTCACTGTTTGTTCAGCCGCGGTTATGTTAGGCTGAAATCCCTGCTTCTTTCCTCACTGTTTGTTCAGCCGCGGTTATGTTAGACTGGAATCCCTGCTTCTTTCCTCACTGTTTGTTCAGCCACGGTTATGTTAGACTGGAATCCCTGCTTCTTTCCTCACTGTTTGTTCAGCTACAGTTATGTTAGACTGGAATCCCTGCTTCTTTCCTCACTGTTTGTTCAGCCGCGGTTATGTTAGACTGGAATCCCTGCTTCTTTCCTCACTGTTTGTTCAGCCGTGGTTATGTTAGACTGGAATCCCTGCTTCTTTCCTCACTGTTTGTTCAGCCACAGTTATGTTAGACTGGAATCCCTGCTTCTTTCCTCACTGTTTGTTCAGCCGCAGTTATGTTAGACTGGAATCCCTGCTTCTTTCCTCACTGTCTTTTCAGTCGCAGTTATGTTAGGTAGTTAAGCTCGTTACCTCAATTTTACATCAATTTCAGAGTTCAGCTAATGATTTTTCCTTTGTCAAAGTTCATACCATTCCCTTGTTTATCCATTCTAACTATTGTTTATTCCAAATTACATTCCATATTGCAACAATCCCGTGTGTTACCGGGGCCTCATGAGGGAGGTAAAGAATAGTGACACTGTGACCTTCCAGGCATGTCGTAAGAGGCGTCTAAGGAGGTTGATCGATGGCTTGACATGCTGTCATTGTAAAAATTATTGTTATGGAAACAGCACTATAGATTTTTTAAATCTCTGCAATTTGTGCCATTTTGGCATGCAAGGTTTCTGTTTTTGAGATTGTGGTTCTGCCCTATGTGCCGTCTTCGGCTCGAAAGGACAATAGTTAGATAGATAGATATTGCAACATAAGATATATAACTTTTGTTTATTCCAAATGAGAATTGTCCGTACTGTAACATCAGATATGTGTATATAAATATAGTGAAAAGACAATTTTAAAAAAAAAATCTTCGTTGTTGTCTAATGAAAGAGAAACCAACATACTTGCAGAGAACTGTGTTTGATGATGCTGATAATGAGGATGAAAGTGAGGTGGATGTGTTCCCAAGGCAGTACTTGGAGAAATACTTGCTGGGCCTGGAGTGTCTAAGGTTTCAGTTACAGCTGAACCTGGCGGACGAGGGCAAGGGAAACAAGAAGTGTAACGTAAGCAAGATTTACTTGTGTCAGCTTGTATGTGCATGTCTTAGAGTGATCATTGCGTATCCACATTTCATTGTTATATACAAAACATGTACCGTGTAGGATTTGTAGCATATTGCACACACTTGAATGATCTTGTACATGTTGCATTAACATCAGTACACCATTGTGCAGAGCTATGAGATATCACACACATTTGGATGATCTATATGTGAGCACTTTGCACTGTCATAAACATAACATATCCTTGTGTTGAGTCTATCATATACACTTGAATGAAATAAGTCAGCGACTCATAGCTGATCATTGGCATGATGAAGCATCACATAAGATAATAACATTTGTAAACATGCCTTCTACTTCTTATCATTGGTAGAGACTGGCAAAGCAAGATTGTGTTCCATTCTGACTCTACTGCGTGACAGTTCTTGTCATGTTTTAGTTAGAAGCAATGCCATCCACCACAACAAGTGAATATGGCTTCAATCATGATGGGGTCAAACAAAGGCTGATGCCCTGTTCATGTTTGTTATCCTCTCCACTAAAGTGGTTATTATCTGTTGTTATTGTCTTCTCTACTGAAATGGCCTTTATCTGTTGTTATCCTCTCCACTGAAGAGGTTTTTATCTGTTGTTATTGTCTTCTCAACAGAAGTGCTCTTTATCTGTTGTTATCCTCTCCACTGAAGTGGCCTCTATCTGTTATCCTCTCCACTGAAATGGCCTTTATCTGTTATCCTCTCTGAAATAGAGTGAAAGAAAGAGAGAAAGGACAGAGAGGAAGATGGAGATGTAGAGTTAAAGAAAGAATGAAGGTCATATAAAGAATGAAAGGAGAGGGGAAGAATTAAATGAGTAGGCCAGGTGAGAGAGGAAATGACAGAAAAGCGTGGAGAGCATGAAAATAGGAGTCACTCAGGGAGATGTGGGCCGCATGAGAATGGTGTGAGTCATATGAGAAAGTAGATAGGTTGAGAGTGAAGTATGAAAGTAAATCAGCTACGAGCTAGCGGTGGACCGAGGAACAGGTCTTGCCGAAAGGCGTTAGCCTTTATGGCTAACAACCTTTGAAAATGTTGTACATAATGTTTGTGTAGTTAGTTTTGTTTAGTCAGTAGTAGGCCAGCTCAAGAGGAGGAAGGTTGTCCAGTCCAGCAGGAGGCCAGCGCATCTTAGAGTAGTCAGTGATTAATTAGTAGTGAAGTGTACAAGGCCTATGAGAAGGGACGATCTTAGGCAGTAAACCAGATGTAGTTAGGTTGCTAGATCCAGTAGCATAGTGATCGCTTTTGTTCTAATAGTGCCATTTGATTCGGTGAGAACCTGGCAGAAGAAAAGGACGTGTTTAATTCATAATTGGTGAGTAAGAACTCACCCACTTGGTTGATATGTGTGTGAACTGGTTATGTTATTAATCAAGTCATTGTCAATTTAATGGAGCGCAAGAGAATTTCAATGTTGTTCTTATAGTGGCAGCGACAGTGCTGCTGAATGAGACACAAGTGTGTGTCTTAATCAAGTCATTGTCAATTTAATGGAGCGCAAGAGAATTTCAATGTTCATATGCTGGCAGCGTTAGTGCTGCTGTATGAGACACAAGTGTGTGTCTTAATCAAGTCATTGTCAATTTAATGGAGCGCAAGAGAATTTCAATGTTGTTCATATGCTGGTAGCGTTAGTGCTGCTATATGAGACACAAGTGTGTGTCTTAATCAAGTCATTGTCAATTTAATGGAGCGCAAGAGAATTTCAATGTTGTTCATATGCTGGCAGCGTTAGTGCTGCTGAATGAGACACAAGTGTGTGTCTTAATCAAGTCATTGTCAATTTAATGGAGCGCAAGAG
Source organism: Megaustenia siamemsis (assembly GCA_032433765.1). NCBI lineage: Eukaryota > Metazoa > Mollusca > Gastropoda > Stylommatophora > Ariophantidae > Megaustenia > Megaustenia siamemsis. The sequence goes on from JAVIAB010000108.1 coordinate 66,068,089, forward strand.
AATTTCTGTGTTGTTCTTATACTGGCAGCGATGGTGCTGCTGAATGAGACACAAGTGTGTGTCTAAATCAAGTCATTGTCGATGTCATGGAGCGCAAGAAAATTTCAACGTTGTTCATATGCGGGCAGCGACAGTGCTGCTAAACGAGGCACAACTGTGTGTCTTAATCAAGTCATTTGTCACTTTAACGAGAGCAAAAACTTCTCAATGCTATTTTATATGCTGGCAGATACAGCGCGGCTGAAATAGCCCAGGTGTTTGCATTTATTAAGTGTGGGAGGCTAGTGAGAGTGAAAGATTCAATTTTCAATGTAATTTGTTGGCAGACACAGGGCTGCTGATATATCGGTCACAGACGTGATCGGTTGACGGCAGCGAGCAACAATCAAGTTCTTCATTTTATGAGTACAGTGTGTTGTCGTATGTGGCAGTTAAGTAATTGTCATAAGGTTTTGTGATGAACGAACTGGGTTGTCCAAAAATTACACACAACATGAAGTACTAAATGAGCCAGCACACTCAGTAAGCCTGATCGGTGTCGGTCAGCTGTGGCCGAACTAGGCCAGGTCAAATTGTCATTCATGATTGCCTTGTAGCCACGAGGGGAAACTGGAAGGCGTTACACAGCGCGAAGGCCTCTATGTAAACAGAGGTGGCAAGCAGTCATTCAGGGAATTACGTTCACGGCAAGACGACAAGCTTTGGCAACCACTGCAGAGGTTGCAAGTAACTCTTGCGCTGGCGTCAAGAATTAAACAGGGAGAGCAACTATCGTTTAAGAAGCAGTCAATTCAAATCACATCATATCAGTGCAATGTCAACGTGATTAATAAATAATGGCGAACGTTTATGCGCTGGTACATCTCCACTGAAATGGCCTTTATCTGTTATCATCTCTACTGAAGTGGTCGTCATCTCCCAAACACGATCAGTAAAATATGAAATATTCTTAAGTAATTATTTCATTTGAGAAATCCTATCAAGTAGTCAGTCAAATAATAGTCAAGTATATAGTCCAACTACAATATGCCCAGGTATTTAGTCAAACTACAATATGCCCATGTAATTATTTAGTCAAACTGAATACGCCCAAGTAATTAATCAAATTGCAATATACCTAAATAAATATTCAACCTGCAATATGCCCAAGTAATTAGTAAAATGTGTAAAATACTCAAGTAATTAGTAAAATGTGTGATATGCTGAAGTGGTTAGAAAAATGTGTGATATGCTCAAGTGGTTAGTAAATTGTGTGATATGCTCAAGTAATTAGTAAAATGTGTGATATGCTCAAGTAATTAGTAATATGTGTGATATGGTCAAGTAATTAGTAAAATGTGTGATATGCTGAAGTGGTTAGAAAAATGTGTGATATGCTCAAGTGGTTAGTAAATTGTGTGATATGCTCAAGTAATTAGTAAAATGTGTGATATGCTCAAGTAATTAGTAATATGTGTGATATGGTCAAGTAATTAGTAAAATGTGTGATATGCTCAAGTAATTAGTAAAATGTGTGATATGCTCAAGTAATTAGTAAAATGTGTGATATGCTCAAGTAATTAGGAAAATGTGTGATATGCTCAAGTAATTAGTAAAATGTGTGATATGCTCAAGTAATTAGTAAAATGTGTGATATGCTCAAGTAATTAGTAAAATGTGTGATATGCTCAAGTAATTAGTAAAATGTGTGATATGCTCAAGTGGTTAGTAAAATTGGCAATGCCCCAACTGTGGGAGAAGGTACCAGTGTGCATATTAACAAATCTTATCTTTGACTGGAAAGCAAAATAAAAATACCTGTTTTATTGATTGTTCCTCAGCCTGAACCATTTTTCTTAACCTTTGCCCTGTATGACGCTAGAGAAGCTCGTAAGATATCAGAGGACTTTCACATAGACCCTAACGAACCAGAGATCAGGTCGATGATACCTCCAGAGTTGCTCTCATCAGACAGACATTCTATCAATGGGAGAGAGCCTTCCACTCCTGATGTTAATGGGCTAAAGGCAGAGTGGTTGTTTAGCTGCCAGCGACAGGTAGGACCTGCCACCAGCTGTCTCAATCTTCATGTTTGCTCTACCAAATATTCTTTTGTGTCATCTGCCATTTCTTCTTGCCACCCACTGATACTAGTCTCTTGTAAACACAAAGTTTGGCACGGAGAGAGCTTGTCTAATTGGAAAATGTGAGATAACTATTGGGAGAATATGGGTAGGAGATTTGAGAGAGTGTAAGATAACTATTGGGAGAATATGGGTAGGAGATTTGAGAGAGTGTAAGATAACTATTGGGAGAATATGGGTAGGAGATTTGAGAAAATGTGAGATGACTATTGGGAGAATATGGGTAGGAGATTTGAGAAAATGTGAGATGACTATTGGGAGAATATGGTAGGAGATTTGAGAAAATATGAGATAACTATTGGGAGAATTTGGTAGGAGATTTGAGAAAATATGAGATAACTATTGGGAGAATATGGTAGGATATTTGAGAAAATATGAGATGACTATTGGGAGAATATGGGTAGGAGATTTGAGAAAATATGAGATAACTATTGGGAGAATTTGGGTGGGAGATTTGAGAAAATGTGAGGTAATTATTGGGAGAATATGGGTAGATTTGAGAAAATGTGAGATAACTATTGGGAGAATATGGTAGGAGATTTGAGAAAATGTGAGATAACTATTGGGAGAATATGGTAGGAGATTTGAGAGAGTGTAAGATAACTATTGGGAGAATATGGTGGAAGATTTGAGAAAATGTGAGATAACTATTGGGAGAATATGGTAGGAGATTTGAGAGAGTGTAAGATAACTATTGGGAGAATATGGGTGGAAAATTTGAGAAAATGTGAGATAACTATAGGGAGAATATGTGTGGGAGATTTGAGAAAATATGAGATAACTATTGGGTGAATGTGGTAGGAAAATGAGAAAATATGAGATAATTATTGGGAGGATATGGGTTGGAGATTTTAGAAAATGTGAGATAACTATTGGGAGAATGTGGTAAGAAAATGAGAAAATATGAGATAATTATTGGGAGAATATGGGTGGGAGATTTGAGAAAATGCTGTGATTTATTGATCTGTGCTGTTGTGTAAAAGATAGACTTTAAAGTAATGATCTCAGTTCATGGGCAACTGTTTAAATTGTGATATGAATTCATGTCAAGCGTTTCAGCAACTAAAGTGAACATTTCAGGGAGTGTTCTCCATATTGCAAAGACATCCAGATGTTTACCTCGTGGCTCGCATAGAGAAGGTTCTCCAGGGAAGTATTGCCCAGTGTATCGAGCCTTACCTCAAAGGAAGTGACCCCAAAATGGCCCAGAAAGTTCATCGTCAGATGAAACAGTTTTGCTCACACATAGGTCATTGCCGGATGCCTTTTGCTTGGTCAGCCTTGTGAGTACACTTGTTTAGAAGTTTGTGTGAAAGGTCTAGCAGTCATCATCTCACAAGATTAGATTCTTGTTTATTCCATTTTCCCATGAATATTTCTTTGTCTCATTTACAACTTAGATTAGCTGCATGCTACAGTTCATACTTGTCTTTCCAATCTTTGTCTCTATTCATACTTGTCTTTCCAATCTTTGCTACAATTCATACTTATCTTTCCAATCTTTGTCTCTATTTATACTTGTCTTTTTAAATCTTTGTCTCTATTTATACTTGTCTTTCCAATCTTTGTCACTATTCATACTTGTCTTTCCAATCTTTGCTACAATTCATACTTGTCTTTCCAATCTTTGCTACAATTCATACTTGTCTTTCCAATCTTTGCTACAATTCATACTTGTCTTTCCAATCTTTGCTACAATTCATACTTGTCTTTCCAATCTTTGCTACAATTCATACTTGTCTTTCCAATCTTTGTCTCTACTCATACTTACCTTTCAATTGGGATTTCTATTTTTGATTTCTCTCTGCAGCAACCACCCCTGGTCTCAGCAGTGAGACCCGGCTTGAAACGTCAGTTACTCATCGACGGAAAAACATGAGTACCTCCGAAATCGGAGTTATCTGCCTGTGCGGCGAGGGACCCTGTGCATACGGCTGCTAGGGAAAAATGGATTAACACGCAAAATTCAGTTCCTAATCTCTAGGGACTTCATCAGAGTTGAAAGCTGGCGAACACAACAACAACAACAACAATACTTATCTTTCCAATCTTTGCTATAATTCATACTTGTCTTTCCAATCTTTGTCTCTATTCATACTTGTCTTTCCAATCTTTGCTACAATTCATACTTGTCTTTTCAATCTTTGTCTCTATTCATACTTGTCTTTCCAATCTTTGCTACAATTCATACTTGTCTTTTCAATCTTTGCTACAATTAATACTTGTCTTTGCAATAATTCATACTTGACTTTCCAATCTTTGCAAGTAATTCATACCTGACTTCCTAGAGCATGTACCAGTTTCTACTCTCAGTCTACCAGGTCATTGTCAACTTTCAGTATTTGTTAGGCACATCATGAATTTGTTAGGCACATCATGAATTTGTTAGGCACATCATGAAAAGGGAAAAGTTGGAATATTTGGTTACAACTGGCAAAATTCAGGAAAAGAGAAATTGTGGATGACAAAGAGAGAAGCTGCTAGATAGCTTGGTGTTGTGGCATGGGAAACAGTCAACAACAGAACTGATATGATGTACTGTGGACAGAACATTGTGGATGTGATCACCTACACCAGCCGGTATGATACATGATGACGATAAATTTTCAATATTCTGAATGCTCCGTCAACTAATTGACTTGCCACAACATGTTCCATCCATGTGGTAAACAGCCCAGTTATGCTCATGTCTGAATGAACCAACAGCTGTGTTCAACAATTCAGAAATTAAATTCTGTGTCCTCTTGTAATGAGCTAAACTCTAAAGTATTCTTCATGAGTCCCCTCACGCTGTGCTGCTGTACTTACACAACCACAAACATTTCTGTTCAAAAAACTTGTACCCTCATGGGTGTTGACTCTCTCTCTCTCTCTCTCTCTCTCTCTCTCTCACTCTCACTCTCACTCTCACTCACTCTCACTCTCACTCACAGATTTGTCCCTTGTACAGATGAAACATACAGGGGAACTAGATGTGTCCCTTGCACAGGTGAAACATACAGGGAAACTAGATGTGTCCCTTGTATAGGTGAAACATACAGGGAAACTAGATGTGTCCCTTGTACAGGTGAAACATACAGGGAAACTAGATGTGTCCCTTGTACAGGTGAAACATACAGGGAAACTAGATGTGTCCCTTGTACAGGTGAAACATACAGGGAAACTAGATGTGTCCCTTGTACAGGTGAAACATACAGGGAAACTAAATGTGTCCCTTGTACAGGTGAAACATACAGGGAAACTAGATGTGTCCCTTGTACAGGTGAAACATACAGGGAAACTAGATGTGTCCCTTGTACAGGTGAAACATACAGGGAAACTAGATGTGTCCCTTGTACAGGTGAAACATACAGGGAAACTAGATGTGTCCCTTGTAAATATGAAACATACAGGGACACTAGATGTGTCCCTTGTAAATATGAAACATACAGGGAAACTAGATGTGTCCATTGTAAATATAAAACATACAGGGACACTAGATGTGTCCCTTGTAAATATGAAACATACAGGGAAACTAGATGTGTCCCTTGTAAATATGAAACATACAGGGACACTAGATGTGTCCCTTGTACAGATGAAACATACAGGGGAACTAGATGTGTCCCTTGTACAGATGAAACATACAGGGGAACTAGATGTGTCCCTTGCACAGGTGAAACATACAGGGAAACTAGATGTGTCCCTTGTAAATATGAAACATACAGGGACACTAGATGTGTCCCTTGTACAGATGAAACATACAGGGGAACTAGATGTGTCCCTTGTACAGGTGAAACATACAGGGAAACTAAATGTGTCCCTTGTACAGGTGAAACATACAGGGAAACTAGATGTGTCCCTTGTACAGGTGAAACATACAGGGAAACTAGATGTGTCCCTTGTAAATATGGAACATACAGGGAAACTAGATGTGTCCCTTGTACAGCTGAAACATACAGGGACACTAGATTGCATTGATCTATTATATATAATGTAATTATTGATCTCATGACAGGCCACTCAGTCAAACCAGCTCAATCCATCAAAGAGTCATCAAGCTGCCTTTATATAGACAGGAAACTTCTAGGTTTTCTGAGGAAGAGATCTTTAAGCTGCTGAATGATTTCAGAAAGTAAGTAGTTTCTACACCTTTCTACAGGTAACCACAATCTTTACTTCACACACAGAACTATACACCACACCTTTCTACAGGTAACCACATTCTTTACTTCACACACAGAACTATACACCACACCTTTCTACAGGTAACCACAATCTTTACTTCACACACAGAACTATACACCACACCTTTCTACAGGTAACCACAATCTTTACTTCACACACAGAACTATACACCACACCTTTCTACAGGTAACCACAATCTTTACTTCACACACAGAACTATAAACCACACCTTTCTACAGGTAACCACAATCTTTACTTCACACACAGAACTATACACCACACCTTTCTGCAGGTAACCATAATCTTTACTTCACACACAGAACTATACACCACACCTTTCTGCAGGTAACCACAATCTTTACTTCACACACACAACTATACACCACCTTTCTGCAGGTAACCACAATCTTTACTTCACACACACACAACTATATACCACACCTTTCTGCAGGTAACCACAATCTTTACTTCACACACACAACAATACACCACACCTTTCTACAGGTAACCACAATATTTACTTCGCACACACAACTATACACCACACCTTTCTACAGTAACCACAATAAAGCAAATGCTGTCTTTGAATGACTTGAGAACCATTTCCTTCATATGGAACTAATATTACAACTTTATGAAACAATGTCTGTGAGCTGACAGAACAGCCTGTCTCTTCATGTCTTTGAAGAATGATGACCTCTGTGTGTACCCGTTTCCTCTCCACTCTGTGTGCTGGACCATGTGTACGATGGCCCCCCCCCCCCTTTCCTTGTGCATCGGGCCCTGATAGAACCCCCTGCGTTATTGGCATGCACAGACTGATGCTATAACTGATGATAACCTTGACCGCTCGACTCACAACTCTCCTGATAGCGCCGAGCCCCGCTCTCTACTGGACACCGACTAACGTTTGACGTTAACGCTGGCCGTCTGCTGTACTGACTGACGGATTTCTTTCTGACAAAATTTGCTTGACAGCTTGACTCATGAATTGCTTTGCTGCCGGACTGGTTCGGAAACTACTGCTGGGGTTCCATCTTATTCTCCGTATAGTAGCACTTCACGCTAGTTTTCTAATGACGGTTGAAGCAGATCTCCAGACCTACGATTGTTCCACAACCCTAAATTCATTCTTTGCCATGCCAATCGTGAACACAACGCTGATTCAATTACTGACTAAGACTGTTCGTTCATAAAAGAAACCTGACTTTATTCACCTGAAGACATTCCGCTCTGCTACTATGGCGGAACCAAGTGACGATCACCTTGCACACACATAACACACATGACAATGTTCAATTCTACAAGTACAATCTCAACAGTAGCAAGCTCCTTGCTTGCTAGTAATTACCCAGTCAGACTTCACTGTCCAATCACAATTACAGTACACTGTCGACCTGTGGCTCACACATGATTAATAGGATAAATGTTCAGTTCCACAATTTACACTGAATCAATGGCAAACGCTTTGCTCACTCCAAAATACACATTGAGACTTCACTGTCCATCAAACTTATAACATACTGTCGACCTCTTGCTCACACATGATTAATAAAATGTTCAATTCCACAAATGACACTGAATCAACTGCAAGTGTTTTGCTCGTTCAAGAATAATGCAATGAAAGAGACTTCACCGTCCATCAAAATTACATCACACTGTCGACCTCTTACTTACACATGATCAGTAGGATCAAATGTTCAATTCCACAATTCCCACTGGATCAACGGCAAGCTCTTTGATCACACCTAACGAATATCTAAACGTAAGTTGCTCTTCACAGAAGCTGACATATTTAGCAAGCCCATTGCTCACATGTAAAGACTGAAAAATACTCAGCTGTCCAACTAAAGCTGAATCAATGGCAAGCTCCTTGTTCACACATAACAAATATGGAAACATTCAGCTCTTCCACTAAAGCTGAATCAGTTAGCGAGCTTCCTGCTCACACATCCTCACATCCAGACTTCAACTGTCCAACTAACTAAATCAATCAGTTAGCGAGCTTCCTGCTCGCACATCCTCACATCCAGACTTCAACTGTCCAACTAACTAATTCATTCAACTAATTCAGCCATTGGGCTGAATGAACTCTCAGCTCACACATAATTAACATGAACACTTAACACCTAAAAATCCAGAGAATTCGTTATTCTAACTGAACTGATTCCTTCACTCTCTCACCCCATGAAATGTCCACGTTTTCCTGAATCACTCACTCATGTTATTGTTACACATTCTCACCCCATTCTCACTGTTACACACTATTACTGTGATTGCTCTCTTTTCATCTAAAGCTAATATTGCAACTTTATGTAACAATGTCTGTGGGCTGACAGAGCAGCATGCCTCTTCATGTCTTTGAAGAATGATGACTTCTGTGATTGCTCTCTTTTCATCTAAAGCTAATATTGCAACTTTATGTAACAATGTCTGTGGGCTGACAGAGCAGCATGCCTCTTCATGTCTTTGAAGAATGATGACTTCTGTGATTGCTCTCTTTTCATCTAAAGCTAATATTGCAACTTTATGTAACAATGTCTGTGAGCTGACAGAACAGCATGTCTCTTCATGTCTTTGAAGAATGATGACCTCTGTGATTGCTCTCTTTTCATCTAAAGCTAATATTGCAACTTTATGTAACAATGTCTGTGAGCTGACAGAACAGCATGTCTCTTCATGTCTTTGAAGAATGATGACCTCTGTGATTGCTCTCTTTTCATCTAAAGCTAATATTGCAACTTTATGTAACAATGTCTGTGAGCTGACAGAACAGCATGTCTCTTCATGTCTTTGAAGAATGATGACCTCTGTGATTGCTCTCTTTTCATCTAAAGCTAATATTGCAACTTTATGTAACAATGTCTGTGAGCTGACAGAACAGCATGTCTCTTCATGTCTTTGAAGAATGATGACCTCTGTGAT